>VZTM01015603.1:140162-167531 GCA_013400555.1 Jacana jacana | reverse complement strand
ACTACAGAAAGTCTGTGCCTGCTGTCTATGTGACTTGGGAGAGCGAGTCCTGCTTCTGCTTAATGCTGCCCCAGAGTTCAATCTCTCCATAAAACAAGTCTTGTCAATGGTGGGTGTATCCTATACACTCAACACAACGAGATGTGTGAGAGCTCCAGTACTGTCGTTGCAATAAGGACACGTCAATCTAATAAGCCAAGTTGTAGAAGTATAGTGACTCACTAAGAATTTTTAAGCCTCTAATTTCACCAGTGTGCTATATACAGTGATAAAATATGCAATCTTTGAAACGGGAAGGAAAAGTTAAAAAAAACCTCTTACTTGTAAAACAAGGTATCTGTGTACTACAGCTAGCGGTTGGTCCGAACTACAAACAAAAGCAGAGTGCCCTCTTGTGGCGGCTGGGACAGGGAGAGAGCACAGGAACACAAGAAATACTTTGTGTTGTCATGGGAATGTTCTGCAATCGGAGTCTTCTGTACTGCAAGTGATGTCTACCTATCAATTCCATTATTTTTGAGGGAATTCGTAAAAACTATTCTGGTAAGCCAAAGGAAACATTTTAAATGTACACTCTCCAAAGCCATTTTCCCCGTCCAGTTTGGCAATGCAATATTTTATTATTTTTCATGAATGTGAGTTACCTTTAAAAAAAAAAAGGCAGGGAATNGTTTTTCTTTTGACATTTGTTCTGGTTTTTGTGTTGGGTTTTTTTTTTCCCTCTACAAAAATGTATTTGAAATATTTTATTTCACAACTGAAACAGGTTTAAGTTATGGACCTGACAAAAAAAATAAGTTTATATGTAAAAATGGTATTGATGAATGCATTTTAAAAATGTTTGTATTACCACATTCTGAAGTTAATAAAACCTCCGTTTCATGTATATATGTTTTAGTTATAGCATTAGAAAGAAAAATCACATTTGGAGAATCAATATAATGCAAGCAAGAGGCAAGAAGAAGAGTTGCTGTATTTTTATTCTTTAATTTCCAGATTTCTGGTTTGTGTTATATTAGGAAATGAATGCTAATTTATTGCATGTACTAGCCATTTATCCTTATTCAGGTGAATTATTTGCATGCTTTTCTAGTTACCTCCATATTTCTGAATACACAGACATTCAGCATTAGAACCTGTCTCTCCAACACTTGGTAGAGAAGTCCGAATACAATAAAAGAAATTAAACCACACAACTATTCCTTTTTTTTTTATCTACGTCTTCAAATGGCTACAGAAGAATGGAAATTGGTCTTCTTTATTACAAAATAGCACAGAACAATTACTTCTACAAATGAATCATTATCTGTACAATGATACAGACATGAGATAAATTGAACTATTTAATTAACTAACATATTGAGTACACGCTATTATTTATCTCAACATTCACCATGAAGTGTAAATCTGTTCTCAGCATTTCAATAAAATATGTAAGAGGATGCGTTATTGTATAAGATTTTTTAATGCAAATCAATCACTTTCCGTGTTGACATCCTCAATCAATTAACATATGAAAACAGTCTCAAGTATAGCAATGCTTTCACTCAGCCAACAAACAGATGAGAAAGGAAAAAAAGATGGGAAAAAAACCCACAAGCCAACTACTCTCATCCTTCTATGAATTCCTGCTCAAAAATTGCAATAAAATTTACTGTTTTATCAAGGCTTGCTGGAACTTAGTTTCAAAGTGTCACCAGAAAGCCAGGCCATCAATTTCTCTGTGTCACGCAGAGACAACCTGGACGCTAAAAGCTGCACTCAGCTGTTTTGCTTTTGGGGAGAACATGGTAGGATTGAGTAATCATTTCCTACACAGTTTTTCTTGTTCCCTGTGTCCCATGGCATTTAGCTTCCATGTTTGCATCAAGTTTTTTAGAAACACTGTTTCTCATTATTCTCATTCTCAGAAATGTGTATAACTATGTCTGGGACTGCAGGTGCCAATGAACAGACAAGTGCAAGCCCATGCACATGCAGGGAAAGAAATTGCTTTCAGCTAGCAATGGCAGGTATATATCTTTCCAATCATTAGTATTATGTGCAAATATTTAGTGAAGCAGGATGTTGTGGGGTTTTGGGGGCTTTTTTATACTTCTGTATTCTAACACCAATCTTTAAGTGAATGCCTTCATTTTTTTCAAAATTAGCAATTTTTTTAAACATTGGAAAATAGGAAAAGAATATTTGCTGTGTGAGAGCTGTAATAATTTAAAGGAATACGTTTGATCAACAGAGGGCACTCTATGGTTTTCAAAGGGGCCTAATAGAAGCTTAAAAGGGTTGAGTAGGAGATGACTCGAGTATGGTTTTCGAAGAGTCTTTAGTCCTGGTCAATCTATAATTTATTGGAAATGCTACTGATTTCCACAATAACATAGAGTACAGGAACGAAAGAGAACCCCATCATTTGATAAAGTCAGATACTAGGATTAAGCCTGTGATGTACACAGTCAGCTCTTAGTTACATCTTCAAAATTGTAAATTATGTGTAAAAGTTGTAACACACTCAGAGTTAAAAGTGTACTTACTCAGTAATGGTGAGGTTTACCCTTTCTGGTTGTTTAAAAATTATTACTTTTTGAATATCATAAGTGTAGACAGGTCAGAGAGCGCTGCTGTTCCATACAGGGGATTTCTTCCAGTTCATAAATAGGTTAGTTTCCTGGCACCAGTCTAAATTGTGCTATTGATTTTACTGACCACTTTGATTTCTGTTGTTCACTTATTTTCAAATCAAAATCATTGCATTTAAATCTAGAACTTGAAGGGGAGTTTCTTTAGAGCACGTAAGGTATTTTTAGCCTATCTATCTAGAATGCACCAAAGTGAAGTGATCTAATAAAGATGTAACACCAAATAATTCATCGACACAAAGTGAAAAAACTCACAAGTTACTTAAAAGCAAACTGAGATTTTCAAACAGAAGCCAAACTATGAGAACTTGGCAGGAGTACTGCAGGCAGAACTATCGTACCTTTAGGCAGCGGGAATGTATGTGTATAAAGTAGACTGATCCTGCTAAAAGCCCTGACACTCAAATTGGGAAAGTGGTGCTGCATGCTCCCCCTGGAGAACACAGGAGTTAAGCATCCACACAGCCTTAAGTATGCACTTGATGCTCTTTAGCAAAACCTGCCAGCATCTGATCCACACATACAGGTGGGTGCACACACATTCAGGCACCTCTGGCTAGAGATACAGTGCTATGGGTTAAGGCAGAGAAAAGTGCAGTAGGTCTTCATTTTATCCATTCATCTCTATTAGTCCCCCAGAGAATTACTGTGTAATATGTGTTGGCAATTCCAGGCATCAGGAGAGCCAGCGAAGAATGAGGCAAAGTTTTGGGGGGAAATTCTTCTCTCTCTGCCCTGCCTATGAGCCTGGAATGAATTGAGGGATTTCAGTGAAGCTGCTGGAAGCGTGTGAGGGTCAGAGCCCAGCTCCCGCTGGAAGGGAGGATTCCTTTATTGCAAACCTGACAAACAGAAGTGGAAATCTGTTTTCTTTGCTTTAACACTTAGATTTGCCAGCAGCTGTTCCAACATTTATAAACACAGTTCCCACTGGCTGCCAAATCACCATAAATTCATTTCTGCATATTTTTGAGTAGCAGGCATAAGAATAATTACGTCTGATTAAATCCATTTATGCTTTCGCATCTTATAAATGTGTAATAGATGTGAACTGTTGCAATGTATTACGTCTAAACAAAAATTTCATGATGAGTTCGAGGCAGGTTATCTTTAGAAGGCTATGAAACCATAATTTATTAGGCACAGTCAGGTTGTTGTATTTCACAGTTTCATTCCAGCTAGAGCCCACATTAGTCCGGTAAGCGACAGCGTGACACTGGGCAGCGTGCTCTAGGAGATTCAGGTGTTTTTGCTGTTTCCAGCGTCCTGTCAGTGAACTGTTTGAGCATTATAAATACCCAGAGAAATTCTGTCTGTAGGAGAAGGAGACCTTCAGAGTGCTGTTGCTAAATGCCGCTTCTCTACAGGGTACGTTTTCTTCCCCTGGAGGGTTAAACCGTGGCTGGTGTTGCTGAACACTTGTTCCTGCAGGAGAATGTGTGTTTGACTTGCTCAGATAGGAAGCGTGTGTGACAGTAGCAGACCCTGTGCTGGTGAGCGTGGAGCTGCTGCAGAGACCGAGGTGTGCTTCTTCCTGCTGAGCGCATAATGCCTTTCATCGCATAATATTTAACCTTACGTGTTCTACCACAGCTCCGGGTAACACTTCATTTTAAGTGTGCCAGCATTATTAATTCATCTGGTATTCACGGTAATAACACTGATCATAATTAACTCATTCTGTAGCCTTCTGGATGTCGTAAGTACTCACATGGAATTCCGCAGCAATTCAGCATTAATTAAGGTACCACCTAATTTTCTCAGAGAATCAAGAGCGTGTGATCTGTCTCATGAAGTAACTCCCTTAACGTCTCAGAGCGGTCCAAATATTTGGAGCGTACGGGTGTTGTGAATACGTTGGATACATTCCCTCTCTGAGGAAAATTGTGTATACTGTCGGGATAAACTCTGCAAGAACAACATTGCCTAAAATACAATACACACGTGCCTGCTCTGTATATCATTATGTAAAGTATATTGCGCTGCATTTGATATTGATAAACACATTTCTTCCTACTCTACAAAACATGCAAACAGCCAGGCTGTCTTTCTGTGGCTTAAAAGCAAAGCTGTGCAAGAAAAATCTTTAATTTCTTTTTAAAATAATTCCTTTTAATTTTCTAAACCTTCACCTCACCTGTACATGTTAATGCATAGCATCTGAAGTCATCTTAGCATGTGAAATGCCAGGTAGTAGCTTAACCAATCTGCTTGCTGTAGTGACAATGTGAATCAAATAATCTCCTTTAATTGAAAATAGGCAAAAAATTGTGATGCCTTTTTTTTTTTAAAGCATGTTGCAAATCTGAAAATTAGCCGACTGTGAAATAAAAATATGTGTTCAATTTTCATAGCAACGTTGTGAAGTATATATACAGCTACCTCATGTCAGTAAACTAATATTTTTGGGGATTATTAATTTTGTTGAGGAAACTGATTCTATGCAAAGACTGGACAGACAGGGACTCAGCCTGTAAAGTAATTTTCTCTGCTATGGCCTCTTGAACATTCTTCCCAAATCACCCTTTTTTGCTCATTTTCTAATACTGGAGAGTGCAGATGTATGTCAAGTATACTTATATGTTGTGTGTTCACACAAAAGAAGATCAGATCAGCAAAATATTTAGGAAGTTTGGTTTAGCTTCTTTGATAGTCTTGGGTTTGTGTGGGAGTTCATGTGGATTTGTCATTTTCTATGCTAAAAACCCCCTCGGTTCTAGAAGAAAGTTTGAAAACTGAAAGTAATGCCATATGATTCAGGCTGTTACCTCATGTCTAAAACATATTCATTAAACTATCGGTCCACAAAGTCCCCCGAATGAATTTCTCTTGGTCTACATGAAGGCACCACGGGAATTGAAAATAAACAGAATTCAGCCAGTAAAAGTCTTAAAATAATATTGATTTCTTGTACAGGAAAAACCTGTATTGTGGAACACTCTCATATTGGAAATCAATGGCAAAATTTTAATTGACTTCAACAGTTCCAGCATGTCATCTATGAAATTTAAGGTGAGACTGTGCTCTATTTTTTAACCCGCTGCACTGCAAACCACAGCTTGAACAGAGATCTACTCTTGGTTAGTAAGTAACTGTGACTCCCATGAGCAACAACAGGTGTTATGTATTAAGTGGAAGAGGAATACAAATAATCTATGTATTAATTAGTTATTAATCCTGATAACTCCCAGAGCATGAACTTTCAAAACCCATTTGATTATGTCACTAGGACAACAGTTTTCATTTAGTCGTGAATTCTGTAGTGTTTTTTTATGTGGGAGAAGTGGATCTTGGATTCTGCAACTCAGCTCTCAATTTGCCCTTCCTAAGGGTCATTTGGATCTTCTCCAGCTCCACAGTACTGGATCCCGTTACCTCCTTGAAAATATTGTAGGTGCACTTTCTATATTGGTATGTGAGGTGTTTTCTTACTAGTTAGGTGAGCAAATCCATTTCCTTCCTCTCAAAGTTCTGTAACCCCCCCAAAATTGAAATATTTTGTTGGTCTCAAAAAGATTCAAAGAAACACTTTAAATATATCAGAGAGATCCAGATGCTCCTTCTCCAGGTGTTTTGTATTATGCAGTGGTACAGCAAAAAGGAGTGCAGAGGCACTAGTTATCTCTCCTTTTTCTCCTTGCTTATGAAAAGTCAGCTGCAATAAGAATTAGTTGGACTGTGCACTTTTGCAAAACATAGCAGAGTACTGGTGCCAATAAAAGCAACCTGTAATTGAGACAGAATTAGACACTGCAATCAGAAAATAATACTTTCTCTTGATACTCCACAATAGATTATTAAGATAAAGCATACAATAACTGTAAAGTTTTAAGAATAGAAGTAGTGGAAAGAATGTTAAACAGGTAGGGCTGGTATGAAAAGAATAAATAGAGTTAGAGGGAATACTGTAGAACCGATTAACCCTGCAAAAACCTCCTACTAAGGTAGTGTTTACCATAGTGGGCCAGGCTCATGTTAATACAACATTTAATTATAATAGTTACAACCTCACTATCAGCACAAAAGGGGTATTCTTTCCAATTAAATAGAAGGAATATGAATACCCCATTGTCATAGGCTTCTGCTGTGTTTCTGATTTGTTTGGTTTCTCTTCACTACTGGAAAGGACTCATTTTTCTTCCAAATAGGTATAGTTGTTAATTATGATAATAATAATTTCAATAATGATAATAATAAAAAAATGATGATACCAGAATACAAACTAGAGCTTAAACCTATCCAGAGCATGAACTACCACATCATATAAGTAGTATCTCACAAGTTTTTAAAATTGCGGAGAAGTTGAATCCATTTGATTATACCAGCGTCCAATGGCATATAGAGTGTAAATGGGTATTAATAAGTCATAATAGATTTAAATCAGATCACAAAATAATGAAATGTAGACAAAAAAAAGTTGCTTTGGCATACCTTGGTCCTTCTAGAGAATTTAAATAGATTGCTCTCTAAATTAAAAGGAAAAAAATGTTTAAAATAAATGTCATCTTTGAAGAAACCCAGTTGGTAACTGAACATACACTAGTCTCAAGCTCATGGACATCCTTTAGCAATCATAAGGCTTTCTCAGTTCCTCTTGGCTTAACCACATTACATTTGAGTTCAGGATAGTGACATATATCAGTAAAACTCTGTTGTCCAGCTTTACTTAGCATTTGGTCTCCTCACCCATGTTAGGTGAAGCAGGCCTCTGAACTCAGATCTTTGCAGATAAGAAACATCTTCTTGACAAATATTATTGACTTTGTAGCATTTAAGGCTGACACTTTGCATGCATAAACACATGTATTTGCTATTAGGTGGTGAATTTAGTCTCTGCAAGAACTCAAATGAAGATGAATTCTTTGATATTTGTATGTGTGTGACTTTCAAGAGCTGAAGGCTATAGCCTCAGCAACACCGGGGAGTGATGCATGGCATTTTTAGCTTTTAAAAACCCCAAATAAAGGATAGTTAGATCTTTATCATATTTTCTTCCAGGATTATAAGGCCCATGGGTAAAACACAGATCAGAGAAAAATGGTGGAACTGTGACAGAATCACCAAGTTGTTGAGGTTGGAAGAGGTCTCTGGAGATCATCTAGTCCAACCTCCTGCTCATAGCAGGGTCAGCTGCATCAAGCTGCTCAGGAAGACAAAACAGCAAGCAGTTTCTGGCACAAGGATAGTGGTTTTCATGACCAGTCCCCTCAGCTGTTGTTTGTCATCAGGCTACTCATTAACTGCTTTCTATCTCAAAGGCCCCATCTGTGACAAAGAGATGTTAAATTCTAGCACAATTCCTAAACTTTCCATAATTTGTATAAAAAGTCCTTTCCCATAGTAGTGGGAAATTCTAAGATTGTTTTAGAAGCAGCTTTAAGACTTTACGATTACCTAAAGCACTTGGTGCTACACTTCAACGCTGCTGTAACTCCTGTCTTCACAGGGTCTGTCAATATAAACCCATCCATCACCATTACAGGTGGCTTGAATCCGTCCTGCTGACCCCTGCAACTAGTAGCAGTTGAGTGTGTAGCACTGAGTGTGGAACTTCTTGCATGGATGTTGTGAGTAACATTTCACAGCAGCCAACATTTGTTATGAGCCTCCAGTCATTACCCATGGAAGTACCATGCCTTGGTAATGCCAGATG
Organism: Jacana jacana; assembly: GCA_013400555.1. Taxonomy (NCBI): domain Eukaryota; kingdom Metazoa; phylum Chordata; class Aves; order Charadriiformes; family Jacanidae; genus Jacana; species Jacana jacana. The sequence goes on along the minus strand of VZTM01015603.1, from coordinate 159,242 downwards.
GCCACTCCTGTTAGACAAGTGCCCTCTGTCCTAGCTGCAACTGCCTTAATATGCACTCAAACTCTTACCCCCCCAAAAATGGAAGAAAAAACCATGTAAGGTGTCATTTATTCACTTGAGAAAAGTTCTTTTAGATGTAAAGCCAGTATTTGAGCTCCAGCTCCCCAGGAATGCATGGCCACCACTCCCATGAAATCCTGGCATTTAAATTCCACCCCAGAGGTGAAAAAGAAACCCTGAAATGTGTATAATGAGATCTTCAGGTCTGCACCAACTGTTCCACTCCACTTAGACACTCTTGACCCCACAATCCTTGTTGTGGATATAGCCCCTAAGGGTCATCTCCATTATTGCTGTTCCAAGAGGGAATGAATTAAGTTGTTTTCTCTTATAGTAATTTCTTGCATCTCATTCTCCAATAGCTGCATAGGATCAGAACAGGAATTGAGTTGAAATACTTGTAGGTAGTCCTTCTACTCCTTGCATAACTTCAGGAGTTTTTAAAAATCCCAATGCAATACGTATCTCTGTTTAACCACCAAAACACGTTTGTGTTCTCTTATACAGCATTACCAAGTGTCTAACTCCGGCTATAACTATTACATACTGCACCTTCAGTATCATCTGGAAAAAAGTAGCCTTTCCATTAGTAATCTTTAGGTTCATGAGACTCCAATTCTTATATTCTATAATTTCAAAAATCTGAGTATATATTAAAATGTGCTTTCTTATCTTGTTTTTCAAAAAGATGATGCATCTTACATTACTTTTATTACAATTGAGTACATCCTTTGTAGCTATGAAAGAATGGCTTGAAATACACATCAACAAGAAAATAGTTTAAAAGATGTAGTTAAGTACAATGTAGCATATTGTACTTAACAATAACTAGCATATGCAGTAATCAAGGATTCCATTAAATTGTATGGTGCTCCAGAAAGGCAGGCATTTAAATCAGTTACACAGAGCCAGGAAGGAAATAGGTTTATGCTTCTAAGAGGGTAAGAGTAAAAATAAGTTTGATAGAAGAATAATTCTGAGTAGCTGATGAGTTGTAAGAAAGAGTAAGATGTTCTCCCCCCATAGGAAGATCATATGAGGACTACAGCACAGTGGGCTGTGGTGGTCCTTCAAAGGGGAGGTGAACATGGAGGAAGTCTGTAAAGAAGTTATTCCTCACGTGTGGCAGAGCTGTGGCTGGAGGATAGACTCTGCAACATTTGGTATAAAGCAATTAGCCAGATGCAGCCCCCAGGGTCAGGGCCTGTGCCAGCTCTGGACATGCATGGCCAGCTGCAGGTTGTTTCACACGCTGCCTGAACTCTGCTGATGTTGAACATCAGTCTCCAGCCCAATGAATGACTGCTGCTCCCAAAGTTTGTGAGGTCCTGCGTTAGGCATGGAGCTAAAGCTCGCAATGCCAGTGGACATCTGTGACTCTTCATGCCAGGAAAGTGTGTTCTCAAGTTCCCAGGGCACTTCAGCTTCCCAGGATCACCCAGCACAATGACCACGAACTCGTGCCTCCAAACGCAGCAGAGCAGGGCACAGGGCAATGGCTCTCCAGCCTGTTCTGAGCTCAGACTAAGGGTCAGCTCCTCCTCCCATATAAATCAACACCCTATATTATTTCCACTCCTCTCACTGCTAAAAGGGGACCCCACAGCTGGAACCAGAGTTTTCTTATTTAAACAAATGAAGAAAACTGACTTCCAAAAAGGTCATTCATTTCGACTTTCCTGACCTAAGCAGCAGGAACAGAATTATGTCACATTTGCAAGAGGTAATGCCAAGAGAGACTTTTTTTCAATGGCCATCATGCATTTATGGTCCTGATTTTGTTTTTTAATTATACTGGGCTTAATTTTACAGATGACCACGTCCAAGAACTGATGCATAGGTGCGTTATCCTAACTAGGGTGGCAAAGGGGAACCATACTTCCTATCCAAGTAAGACATTCTTTGGGATCCCTTCCTGAGTGTTTGCAAGGTGAGTATCTCTCCTGTATCAGCCTCAGGGATGCTTCTTGTGGTTCTCCACACATGTAGCCAGGCAGCAGGGGAGAGCTGGGGCCCTGACCTGCTTATACTTTCTCTTGTTTGTTGCATGATGACACTAAGAAATATGCTGGTAGCTCCTACCTTTAGCTGCCTGTGCCACACAGAGATATTTATTTACCAAATAGGTGGTAGGAGGGTTTGAAATACTTTGCATGTGTTAATGCTGCCTACTGCTTTTTCTGTGCCATTTACTCCTGTAAGGGCTATTTCAGCAAATACACAGTGCATAGTATTTTTCATTTACTTGAGACACAGATGAATATGCTTGGTAAACTTCTGAAACGTCCCTTCAAAAGGTAAAATAAAAGAATCTTTGTAGCCATCATTAAATGCCTTCACTGCAATATTTACTACTGCAATCAGGACAAAGCAAATGGATGTTTTTGGCAGCAAAACCCCCAGTCTTAAAAAGACATAGGCTATTGTTGTTTTCCTTGCAAAGTATAAAATTCCTCAAAAATTACATGGTGTCACACAGCCTGCCATAGCTTATAAAAAAATGATGCACTGCCTTTAGTTTTATTAGGAAAATTACACTGTGTTAACTCTTTGTGTCTTTGAGGGCACGTCTCTTCATTGCACAGTAAAGCTCATACCAGGCAAATCTGTGCCATGTGGATGGTACAGGGTAGCACTGTGTGGAGATACTCCCTCTAGAAAGACCAGCTCAGAGCGTATCATCAGCAAAGCCTGCGTCCCAAGGGCTAGGAGCCAGACTGCTCCAGGCCTGGGACGGAGAGAGCTCTGGAAAACAGGGAGATCTGCAGAGGATACTCACTGTGGGTGTTGGAGGGATGGATACATGGCAGCAGTGAGAGAGGCTGCAAGGATGAAGTACATCTTTGATGCCTTCCTCAGTAGCATAAGCCAACTTGGATTCTTCTGTCTCTGGCATAAGCAAAGTAGACAACAGAGTAGCTGTCAATGCCACAGGAAACTCCTTGAGTTGTCACTACTTAATCACCTGATTTACTAAAGCCTGCACTGCAGCAGGACCCACTAACTCCAAACACATGTCTCCACTAACAGGCTGCCCTGCTCCTAGTGTTGGGATAGCCTGGCCTGTGCTCCTATGGGCACACGTGCACCACACGTCCTTCTATAGGGCAGACCTTTCCTAATACTCCAGACCAATGCATTTTAACCCACAAGTACAAAAGAGACCAGTTTGTGACCTCGGTGTTCAAAAAAGAAAGCTTAATTCTGGGCTCTGAAGAAACATGTGAAAAATTGATCTTCTGAAAATATGCAACCCTGATAACCCTAACACTATTACATCTCCCACAAACAAAAGTTGTACGAGACAACAAAGCAGCAAACACAAGGATTGTGTACATTAAGTATGTCTCTCAGAGATTTTCTCACTTTAGAGACCATTGTCTGTAGATATTTGCCAGTCTTTCCAATACCTAACACATAAGATGAGATGTTTTGAGGCTGCACTGTTATAAAGCAATGATTTCCAATTTTTTCACAAACCAATTTCTTCAACACTTTCAGAACAATCTCCCCTGTATCCAGGGTTTAGATGGACAAGTACTCAGTCCCATATAAAAGACAAGGGTGGTCACTGCCTGTTTGAATTCCCATGTTGAAGGTGCCTTCCAAAAACTATAGGTGAGCAAAATATGGTGCTAATTTATTCTCATATCAGTGACAAAAGAGGAAGAAAAGCACAAATAAGGTGCTCCTGCTCAGAGCAAGAAATGTGGTGGCAAAAATCAGTCAGTCCTTGCATTCAATGAATGAACTTCTGCTTAAAAAACCTTGTAGCACCCAGTGTTGTTTTGAGGATGCAAAGGAAGCAAGTTGCAACAGAGGCATAATGTCTGTGACAAGTATTTTCTTTTTAGGTATCTCTTTGTGGCGATATTGGTGGGCTCAAGTGGCATTAGTTGAAGTCGAATATTCATGGTGAAGGAGTGTGGGGCAGTAAACTGCTTCTTTGAGTGACTAGAAGCTTGAAGCTGAGGCATCCAGTAGGCACATAGCTATTTATTGCCAGTACAGAGTAATGGAAAAGATCCACAGGACCGTCCTCTTAGTCGTCAGCAGTAGCCTTGGCTGGTGGGAGAGAAATTAGAAGTAACAGACACAAAATGTGGAGTAACTGAGTGTTGCTCTCCAGTCTGTCAGCTTCAGCATGCAGTGCCAGGACCTACTCCATACAGAAAAACTAAATAAAAAATATTTAAGAAAAAAAAAAAAAGAGAACTTGATCAAAATATAAACAACCCTGAGATTCAAGGACACCATGTTTGTCCCAATCAGTGTATTACAATGGTTTTCATAGTTCCTTGCTGATTCACACACAGACTCAATAACAGGAATAATGTCTTTGGTCCAAAAGGCTTGTGAGACAGTTGGTCCTGAAATATTTATATAAGAACCCAAAACCAACTGCTGCTATATCTTAGCTTCGTTCACTGTCTACTTTTAAAAACTGAGTGACTGCACTGTAAGGGCAGAATTGGAAATATCTGAACAAAGCTGCGTCTACTGTTAGATCTCTATTTATTAAGGACATGTAGATAAGGGAACTCATCTGCTGACAGCAGGAACTTAGTCACCGACTATGAAGAACAATGAGTGCAGCAAATGCAAACAAATGTCTGATCTAAGTCATTAGCTAAAGAGGTCACTGTAGAAAAAAACGTGAAAATGTATTATCAAGAAATCACTCAAATTTAAAATAAGCAATTACTGGTAAACATCCAGTGAAAGGCAGAGTAATTCTCCTAGTTGGCAGGAGCTTCTGGCTGTTCACACCAGCCTTCAGTCTAGACCTCTATTTTAATAGATTTTCAAAGCAGTTCTTCATAAGACGACAACGACACATGAAGATGGGGGATACTTGATTGATATTTCTCAGAATTTTTCTGTAATCTTGAGGAGTTTAGCTTTGGGATTTGTTTTCCTCTCTGCTATCTCTCAAGCTGGTATCTAGGTCTGCCCTTGCATCCTTAGGTCTTTTCATAACCAAGGAGGAGGAAAGGAACTTCCAGCAGGGATTTACTCCAATCCAAAAATGTCTAAGTTGTGTGAAATAATTTTTTTTCTGTGGTCACTGCTCCCCTTGATCTTCTCTACCTTTGGATGAAACCAGGAATAACAGGTTTAGACTTCAACATCTGTCTCTGGGTCATCTACAGTCAGATGAGATGAATCTCAGCTCATAAAAGAAATATTTGTCTCAGTGCCAGCTGAGATCATTACACAATATCCTGCTTCAAGGTGCTGGATGTATCTGGAAAAAAAATAATTAGGAACCAGACTACAAAATCTGGCTACTACTATTTACTTTGTTAATTCCATCATTCCCTGATTATTACTTTTGACTAACATCTCTATTTTGATATTTATTTTAAGAAGTTCAGTGCAATTAGTAGCCACTAATTCTTTTTAGCTGCAAGCACAAAGAAGTTAATACCATCTTTTTTTCAGCATGTAATACCTTGATGCATACACTTACTGCCATTGCACAGCAATAAAACCTAAGAAGCACATCCATGCACAAAAAGCATTTTAAATGTTTGCACTGTTTTTGTTCTAACACTAAATTGTCAGGATGCATTGGCTACTTTGATGCAGACTAGCTGCCCACCAGAGATGGTTGGGAAAGGGATCACACAGAGAGCAGCCACACCAGCCTCTGTGTGTTTTCTCTGTCAGCTCTCAGACACCAGAAGAGGAGGTGAGGGATGAGCCCAGATACTGCTCTAAAAAAATCAAAACTCAAACAGCAGCAACACACTGGTACCCTGGCCAATGTCTGAAATGAACTGTAATTGCATTTATGGTGCTCCAGATTTAGGAAGCCCACTTATGGCCAGGACAATGGTCAGTGGGATGAATGCCCCATCAAAGCACAAACAGTTGTACATATGGACAGCTTTTCAAACCTAATGCCCACATCTCTGTCTGGGTCCTCTCCCACTTCCTGAAGCCTAAAACTGTTTGTTATCTGTGACATCATCAAAGCAAGTGCTTAAAAAAAAAAAACCAAACCAGACACATTACACTCTCAAAAATGAGAATTTCCAGTATTCCTCATTCCACTTCTGGCATCAATGGGACAATAATAACACAAAAGATGAGTGTAAATAAAATAAAGAAATTATTTTTCTTAAGACAGGACCCATTTCCCCATACTAGAGATGGGGAGATTTAAATAGAGGGAAATATTTTTTAACCAAGCAAATTTGCTACACTATCAGTATGGATTTTTGCTATACTTTTTGCAATGTGTCCCATTAAAGATTTGCTATGGCAGTTTCAAGAGAAAAGCAGGATCTTTATGGAAGAATACAAGATGAGTATCACACAGCTGCTGGGTGCTAGGAGCATTCATCAAGACATTAAGGTCTTCCGTTCCGTTAACTTTCAGAAAAGATCAAAGTTCACATGATGTAGATAAATCAGAGAGACTGCCATGAAGTGCCAAGGTAGAAGGACTTTATCTCAATGTGTGTAACAGAAAGAAATCAACTCAGAGAAGACCCAACCTGCAATTCATGTCCTCAAGGAACCTCCACCCCAAAATTTGAAGAGGTGGAGTCATCCACGAGAGAAAGAACAGAGTCATCCTTTTGGGGCAACCATAGCTTCCAAATCAGTGTTTTACTTAGGATGACAGGCCTTTCCTCTAGCCCTTTTCTGAATGCTTGACTGAGGGGATTATTTTAGGTATACATCTGTTCTACAATTTTATGAAAAAAATCCCCCATAGCCCACTTCACAATGGAGGAGGGGACTTTTAAAAAACTATTAAATGGCATGCTTAATATTAATGATAAGCATTAATAAATTCAGTCAACCCCTGTACAATGGGCATAATGCTCTTGGCATCCCTGCAGGAAACAAAGCAGAACAATTATGAGTCATCAAATGTATTTGTCAGAGGATTTTGTATTGTAAAAAAAAAGCCTGTTCATGTTAGCATAGTGCTGAAAGACAAGGAGTGAATTATAGCTTGGAAAGTGATGGGATAGATATAAAATCCAAGGGTCCAGAGGCCAACTGACTATATAGGCTCAGCTGGAGACAGAAAATACATGTTATGTATTTTTTCAATGGATTCTTCCATTTATCCTGTTAAGAAGTAGTGACTCCCCAAATCAAATGTGAGTTAGGCTAGAATTTTAATCGTACTGGAAACATTGCCACTGCAATTGGTATTTGAAGCTCTCCTAACTGATTGTTATGCTATTTGTTCTACTGTGAATGCAGAGAACCAGCAACACAGAAACAGGAGCTGTGGATCATGGGACAAACAGGCGCAGCTATGAAGTCAGTGGCACATTTGCATCCTTCCTTCATGGATGTGGGTGTCAAGGGGACTCTTGGCCCTGTTCTGAGAATCCAGAGAGTTTGCAGTAGTCTTCTCATAAACATTAAAACTCCTTTGTATTATTGTCATTGCTCAAAGAGTGCTCTGAGAGGTGCCTCCAGGGGTATATGCAGATAAGAATCTGTCTGTTGGCTTTCTAATATTAATGACCAGGACTAATTTAGAAATATGACACAGAAATCCTTTTATGGTAAAACAGAAGAACTTTAATTACTTTTTTCACATTTTTGAGGAAAAAAATCCCCATGGCTGCTATTGGACATTTTCTTCTTCTTTTACAGTGAAGACATGAGGTAGGTCCTGATGTCCTGATTTAAGCTGGCACACTGTTAGAGGGAATCTCATCCCACAGATATTCTCCCACTAGCAGTGGGATTAATCTCACCTAACTCTGGCTGTCTAAAAATTGTGTTACTCTCCAACCTTTTTATTTAGGCTCTTTCTACAATGGCATTGGAGAGAGATAAGCACCTCCAGAGGGCTCTTCACTTTAGTCTTAGATATACGCTACAGCATAGGATAAATCTTTTCTCTAAGTGTCTGTCTTTCTCTTCATAGAGAGCATAAGAAGACTGGAAAACTGGACACTTAACCTTGGGCTGGCTAAATACATGAAATTACTTCCACACAATGTCTCTGTTAGACAGGCTGGCAAATGTTTTGACAGCAATTGGGGAACTTTATTTGTCAGCCCTCTGTCCAGCCTACAAGCTGGAGGCTGGTGCTCCTCACTGCAAGAGGGATGGTTGGAAGGCACCCTCGCCTCAAATGGCCACCCCAGTTCAGAGTGATGCTTTGGGTTAAACCCACAACATGAGTCAGTTTGTGTTAACCTGTGAGGTTGTGAACTGAGGCAGTGAGTGTCAGGCAGACAGCCCACTTGTTCTTTCTGCTCTAGGGTAACCTCTGGCAGAAGTGTAGGGCAGAGGAGAGCCAACACCAATGATATCCTGAGCTGCTGCAGCTAAATTTGCCAAAGATGCTACTGCTTTTGCCCAAGGCATGATTTAAATTATGATGGCAATTTTTAAAGGCATGAAGTTTGAGCTTAGTTCTCACTCATTGCCCAACCTTTTCTCTAGTCTGCTGAAAAATCAACCCCTCAATAAAACTTGGAATAAATTGTGACATCTTGTACTCTTGTACCTTCTCCAAATCATTGGTACTGTTGTAATTGTGAAAACTATAGTAATACTGAAAAGGTGTTGATTGTAAGGATTTTTAAAACCATTCTCTGTACTGCAGTTTAAATAGCAAAGTAGTTTTTTGATCTGGAAGGGAAGAGGAAAAGCCTGCTTTTAGAGAACTGCTGAAGAACAACCAAGAGCAAGGAGTCAGCAGGAACCCCATGAGCCAGTGAGCCCAGCTCCCTCAGGGCAGGCAACTACATGGACATCAGAAACCAGCACTATCAGCTCTAATGTCATGGCATCTAGTCAAAGCTGATCCATAGGCTGAAACAGCCAGGATAATCCTGGCTAAGATTTATGATGCCCATGGAGATTAGCTATGGGAAAATGCAATTAGCACAAAAATGATGTAGCGAGTAGTGCAACTGCACTGTTCCTTACTATAGATATGCATTTTACACAATTTAATAAAGGTATGTTATTAGCCAGGCATTCACAAATGCATGTTATGTACATTTAAAAAATGATCCATAGCTAGTTCCAGTGTTCACCAATAAGTTTCTCTGCAGATTTGATTATGAAAGAAAAAGTTCTCTGTGTGTTGTATAAAAGTGATTCCTATGGCATTTCTTAGTCTGACCCTTGTTCTCCAGCAGTTTCACTTTAAGATGCCTGAGAATATGCAAATACATGAACAAGGTAATTTTAGGCTTACAGTTAAATAATTAAAAAACCCTAATAACACATTGGCTTATAATATGATTTCTCTTGTTATACAAATTTCTCTGTTTTGATTCCCCTGGTTAGATATACTGATATGTGTAATCACAAATTTACGAGAGAAGTACATTTTTCTGCTGGCCCTTTAAATACCATTACAGTGATTAAAATTTATTTAATAAGAAAATATAGATGTGGTGCTTTACAAAAACTCATTAAGGAGGCAGCCACCTGGAAGTCTGTGGGTTAGTTACTTCAAATATTAAAATATTTTACTGTTCTCTACACCTTGCCTGGTCATTCACATCTATGAAAATGTACAATGAATTGAACATGCTGCTGTGGATTGATTATATTGGCCATTAGTAACAGTTCATTAAAAGGTACAGTTGTTATTATTTTTTCTAATCCAGTGATTAGAAATTTGCCATTTCCAAGCATCTTGTAGTACCTCCCAACCATGCAAGCTATGTGAGAGTGCCACCCAACTTGAATTCTCCCACTGGGATGGAGGTTGGTTACAACTGGACACTGCTGGTGAGCGTCTGAGTGGACAATAAGCTAGAGACCGCCGCATCCAACCGAGGGAAGATGGAGCTTTTTCACAAGGGGTCTGGCTGAAACACTTAGTAAACAGGTCCTAAATCATTGTATCTTCAGCCCTGTGGATGAGAATAAACTGACTGGAACTTCAGCTTCCCCATTGTAAAGCTGTATAAACTTGGGAGCTCTCCCCTCGCCTTTCACCTGAGTGGTTAGATGGATGAGTGGCCGTGGGGGTCCCACCAGCCAAAATCCACCACTGTTGTGTTAACACTGTACCTTCAGTGCAGATTGAACTGCCTTTGCTGGATGGGAACACGTGCCATGGACTCTGATTCTCTTTTTGGTTCTGTAAGGTAAATTCACACTCAAAGGTAATTCTTGTGTCTGGCAAGAATCTGCCTTTGATTTCATTGTGCACAAAACAGAATTTAAATAAAGCCCAACACATTTTGTTTGTAATATTCTGAAAGGTAAAGCAAAACCCACTATGACTCTAAACACAGCCAGGGTAGTAAATTTCAATACTTATAGGTAGTACGGTGTTCCCATACCATTTTTAATGCCAAAATTATAATTGTTTATCACACTAATTAAGGAACTTTGCAATACTTAAATTTTCCGAATTTTTGTCTCAAATGACCAAATACAAACAAACAAGAGACTTCAAAACTCACACTAGTAATCAGAATACTAAGCTTTCCAGTGTGAACACTTTACCTCGGGGAAGAGAGGTCAATAATACCTAACGTTTTTTTCAAAGAAATAATACACACAGATATAGTGCTCAATACTAGAGTAGTAGCAGATGTGATGTTATCAGGGTTTGACAGCGTTTTCACATAAATTATTGTGTAAGCACAGTTAATCATTATGTACAGGTGGTTTGCCACCTGTTTAATTCAGTTTCAAGCTGATTTACACAGCTTTTAAGGCAAACAACACCACCCCCCCTCCAAAATTACAGTTTTGCCTGTGTATCAACTAATGTGGACAATTTTATTTCCCTTCAGTTCCCACCACCCTGCAATGACACACAGAAAACGTAGTAGCTTCTGTCCCCCTTTATAGCCTTGTTTTAGCTGCTAAGTCGTAGGAAATGCCATTATACAGGTTACTAACAGATGGTTCCAACCCCTCCAAAATAAATTTTTACTTTCTCTATGAACAGTGGGGATTTCCTCACTTGTGTTTCACCATTCTGTCTCTAATTCTGTGTTTCTGGTTGTAGGCTACAGCCCGTGTGAAAGACCAGCCTCCTTTTACCAGCTAAAACTCCTTTCCTCCGGGTGTTATATAGCCCAAAGAGTCATGACACATAAATCCAGGTTATTGCCTGGGTGGTCCTGATACTTAGCACATGTAGGTTGTAAGATGCTGAGAAATGCTAACAGCTTTAGGGTAAAGTAAAAATGAAGCAAGGATCTCCTTGCACCTGCAGGTGGGAATCCCAGCATCACCATGAGCTCAGTACACATTGCTACCTTTATGCTAACACAACAAGGGAAATTAATTCTCCCCCTGCTTTTGGACAGACTACATCTGAATCTCAGACTAAATAATTTCAACCTGTGGTTACCTGATTCAGCCTGGTATTGTATCCTGAGCTAGTTTACAGCTGGCACTGGCCACTTTTTTGATTTTCTTCCTTTAATGTGAGTTAAAGCTCTAAAACTGATGAACAGATCCTGTTCCTATCAACTATTCTAAAATCTGTCAAAATATTCACAAAACTGATAACATTATTAATACTCTGCTTCATTACTATTTATTTCCCTACTTGCTTTCAGGGAGGTCAGCAGTTGTTTTGATTTGTACCAGCCCTCTGCTGAACACAGGGAACACCGGTCTGGGAGGGATGCTTCAAGGATATAGGAAATACCCACATTTCACAATATTCTCCAGTATCTATGTTATCTCAGCAGCCCATCTTTTGCCTACTTCCATCGTCACTCTTATCACCTCCCAAACTCCTGTCTCTGCATTTTCCATCTCAGGGCAGGTCCACCTTGCAGGTCCTTGTGGCTGCTCCTCACAGCTCACTTGCTGCTGAGGACTCCAAAGGGCCAAAATGTTCCCCTTTCTTCCAGCTCTGAGATCTATCTCTGAAGATTTTCTCTCCAAAATATGCCCAAGACGATGCAAAGTTCTCAAGTTGGGTAGTGCCCTGATTCCATTCCGTGCTTTTTTTGTGCTTGCAAGCAGAAGAGGAGACAGTTTTGTCTCTGCTTACACAGGAATCGTGATTTTGCAGGAGGTAAAGTAACATCCTACTATAGACATACAACATACCTTGGCACACGTCACTGCTGGCTCTCTTAGAAGAACATTATTTGAGCTGCTGAGATATACCTTTGTCAAGCTGGAAATACCAAGATTTTACAAAATGGCCTTATCTTGTGCCCTTCTGTGTTCACCCAGTGCAAAAAATGGCACTCCAAAGCTAAATTCCTCTGTTCAGCCATTTAATTATTGAGGGTGTCATAGATCACATTCAGGTTTATGTGTAAATTTGATGTTTCAAGAGTTGTTTGGGTTTGGGTTTGTTGGGGGTTTTTTGTTGTTGTTGTTGGTTTTTTTCTTTATATGTGCATCTATGTGCAGAATAATATGTGCATATTCTGCAGCAAGGGCCTCAGCAGGATGTCAAGCACTGCAGCACTGCAGGAGGCTGCTGCTACCTCCAATAAGAAGGTAACTATATCAGCAGGATGTAGGAGGAGGCCAGAAATGCCTGTATGCGCTAAGGAAAAGCTCAGCTACACACATCCCTGAGCCCAGACATGAACTCTAGTGTTTGCTGGGTGCAGTGTCCCAAGATGACATGTTCAATGCTGCTTATTGTTGTAGCTCTCGGGTCCTATGTGCTCCTGCTAAAAGAGTAGTAGCAATAGTGACTTTGTCAGTTGAAAGCCTCAGTCTTTGTGTTCAGATTCAGAAGCATGTGATCAGGTTTGTTTTTTTTTAATAAATATTTTTGTCAGGCTGCCAAAGCCTTTCTGAGGAACACACATGCCAGGAGGGAAGCAGGGATCCTCAGCACTTCGTCTTAGCGAATGCCTAGTTAAATTTCGTGAAATGAAAACCATATAAGCAACAGCAAAAGGAGTGTCAAGACATATTTTCCCTGGTCCCTTTTCAAATTTCTAGACCCTTCTGAGGCAAGCAAGGTATAAGTGCAACATCTTCAAGGTTGCAAAAACTTTTTCTAATATAGAAGGTTGTATTTCTTGTTGGTCTCTATTAGCTCACAACAGAGGCTGTGCCCGTCCCTCAGAGCTGGGTATTGCACTGCTGACATAGTCTAGGAGAGGGAAAAAGACAGCCAATGGTGGGTTTAAAGCACCTATGAAGAACAAAAAAGAGAAAAAAGAAAGCATTTTCTGTTCAGCTCTGTAGGACTGACCCACATATGGAAGGTGACAGGGTGGGTCTTTGGGGAATGGCACTACTCAGGACAAAGCTGTGGTTGTTTGCAATGTGGTGTTACTCAGACATGAGCTTTACCTCTCTGCCCACCATCCAACTGCCCTGTGTGGCTGGGAGATGGCAGAGAAGGCAAGTGTGTTTCACAACAGGGGATGGATTTGGCAGAGGAGTATGATGGGGTGTTGTACAGAATTACATGAGTTACAGAATTACAGAAGTTTTATTATTCCTCCTGTAGGTAACGGAGTAGGAATAGGAATTATGTGATTTGGGAAATACATCCAGGGTCTGGAAAGCAGATGGGCTGATCTGAAAGGCTTTTGCTACTGAGAAGCGGGGAAAGAGTGGCGGTGACAAGTGCATTTGTCTTCAGTTTGCCTGTCTAATTTACTGGAGGGTCCCTAAGGGTTAAGTCCACCTGGTAATTTCAGAGTTCATCCAGCTTCATCTTGGTGCACCCGAGAGCGGACGCCGGGCATCACCTGGATTTTTGGGTCTATTCCCCAGGAAAAGGGCACTAGAATCAATTCATTTGCATGGGATTGACCACTGGTGGAATTTTACTTGTGCATTTTGTTGCTTGTTGTTTTTTTAAGTAAACAGTCTGAAATGGATTTTCCTAGTTAGACCTGTATGTAAGCACTGAAGGTTAGTGTATAGGTAACATAGGTGGCCTATTTTATTGCAAGCTGTTAGCCCTGTTGAGAGGGTGTAAGATTCGTTTGATTGTACCTGACTATCATCTTAATGTGTCATTTACCTGGCTGCTTCTCCATCACTGCTCCCTGTCCAAATATTAGCAGGTGTGTTTACATGATTATAAATAAAGGACCCAAGAAAACATTCATGGCAGCGGTCACTTAATGAGGGGGACTTATTTAATTGAAATCCTGAATCTGACTAAGTTCCTACTCTGATGTGATCTGACAAAAATGATCATAGGATAAAATTGCTGCTTGCTGATCCCCACCTATCTTACATCTCAACTTGCTGCAAGATTGAGGCAAACTGCACCAATTTACTGCTCCCAACTGCCTGATAATGGACACTTTGCTGTGCACTCTCCCTTCATTACAGCACAGGTCAGGGCTGTTAACAGGGGCTCTTGCCACTTTTGACAGATAGTCACTACCAAGATGAATGGCACTAGCCACATGACCACTTAGTACTATGCTTTTCCTTTCTAGCACCTTTAAAGCACTTATATTTTTTAAAAACTCACTTCATCCTTTAACTCTTTATTAACTGGGGGAATCAATAGGAATCTGCTGAAACTGACCTCATGCAACTCTTCTAAACTTAATTGGACGCATTGCTATGAATACATCTTGGCATTTGTTGCATGCCAGTAATGAGAGATTCATTTAAGCATTTATTTTAAATTCCTTAAGGACTTTCAGACAATTTACTCAGATTTTCTGTATGTACCCTAGTGCTGGGTTTTAGAATGATTAAAGGCATAAAGCCTGCAAGGACTGAAGCAAAACACTAATTATCAAAATCTTTTTGACTTTCTGATGAAAATATTTGGGCTTGAATTTATGGCTTCTTGAAATGTAGAGTATTTCCATGTCCCAAATACATCTGCTTTTGACACAGTCAACCTAAATATTAACAATTCTCTCTTTAGCAAATTTTTGTTTTACAAACAGATTTGGGAAAGAATGCCTGAAGCATGCAAATACTGAGCACTTATTAACCAAGTGGCTTAGGTGCATTCAGCTAGCTAAGACAAATTGCTTCTGAAACAGTGCCAGGCATAGTTAGAACACGTGTGTTACTAGTAAGCTCACCACGTTACACGACAGCTCAGTAAACAGAGTTTAGTTTCAAAACCAGCAGAAGTGAGCCACAACAGAGAGACCTTTTGAGCAACACATTTATATGCCTTTATTTTTTGCTAATGCTCTTTTTTTTACTGAAGTCTCCCAGAATTCTTCCATAGGGAAACAGAAGATGCTACACCTTTGGCATGCAGCAGACCAGCGCTAGAAGCTGATTGATATGTGCTCAGCCAAAATGGGACCTTGGTGTTGGAGGTCCTACATAACCTGGAAGTCTTCCCTGCTGTGGTCACTTGGTGAAGGGGCTTTCCTGAACCGAAAGCATCAGTTGGTTGATAAGCATAGTTTGGGCCATTGTGCCAGGAACATCAAGCTAATTTTTAAAAGCCAGGTCTGAAAGTTTTGGTGAGACTGATATTTCACAAACAACTATCACGGAAAGTCTCTGGCCAGAGTTACTGCACCTGGTGTCATGGTTTTAAGTAGCTGCATGTCAGAAACTGCACTGAACCCCCACACCCATGCTGATGAGCCTTTGAGTGTAGCTCAGAAGCACTCAGCTCTCCTGTGCTCTGTGGCAGAAAGCTGGAAACCAGGCAGGTCTGCTAGAGAAGACTGATGCATTCTCCAGTCTGATGGAGATCTGCTTTCATTTTGTAACCCCTATTTACATCCTCTTTGTTCACCCTACGTGTGTGCATCTCTTCCCTTTTTCAGCTTTGTCTTGTGCTTCCTCCCATGCAACTAATAGGGTCTAGACCCCAACAGAGCATGTCATGGGGCACATGCAGGCAAAGAGGCTCCTGTTTCGCTTCTTCTCTTGTTTCTCCAGATCCCCGGGAACCAGCAGAAGGCTGACAACTTAAGGCTTGCTTTCTCCCCTTAACTCAAGGCACAAAAGTAAGGTTTTGTGGCAGTGCAGGTCTCCCAGGGGGCAACTATAGTGTAAATGTCTCTCTCTTTCCTACACAGGCAGTAGGCAGTGCTGCCGGGACGAGAGCAGTGGATATAGAGGAGAGGGCTCACAAGAGATGGTATCTTGCCTTGGTAGGGAATGGCAAGGAAGCCCTTTCAGCCTTGGATGTGAATACTGTTCTCTCATGTCTGGATCTGCCATTCCAGGATGATATCCAAGCCCTGCTTCTTCTGTCTTTCTGTTCAGTGTACCAAAACTAACACCTGAGCCTTTGATGCCTGCTGGATTTTCACAGCCTGCCCTGACTGCTGCTTCACCTCCTGCGCTGGCCCGCACACCTCGAATCCCAACTGCTGCTATAAGCAGTAGGGACGGGAGCACACGTGCTATAGGCCAGGCCATATTTTCTGCCTGTTATTACACTAACAAAACTTTTTCCTCAGACTTTAAACAGGAAAAATCACCTGCAAAGTTATTATTCCTCTCTATTGTATTGTAAAAAGCAAAGCACTTTGAGTCTTTCTGACATTTTTAAAAAATATATTGTTTTCCTATTAACACACAGAAGTGTGATGCTCCTTGAGTCTATGGGCTACCAGTGCCGTTACCCAGTAGACAGGGACCATTGCTCTAAAGACAAACCTGTATCCATGGCAACTTGTATTTTCAACATGTATATTTTCAGACATATATAAGGGCTATCCCTTTATCTAATAGTTGTGCTTTAGCATGATCGTGTGGCGTGTGACATGTAAGAGCTGTGACTGCCACGACTTTGTCGCGGTTCTGGCACCTGCCAGAAGGCTTCCCTTTGGTCCTTGCCTGTTTTGTGGCTTTCCTTAATCTGAAATTAGTGCCACTCGGATGGAAAGCACATGCCTGCTCTCTGTGCATGGAAAAAAAAAACAAAACCCAACCCACAAACCATAACAATTATCATGGCTTCGATTAACAGCAACAGTGACCCGGGGGTCGGGCATTTCCCCAACGTTAATGACCGCCCAGGTTAAGGGCCCCCTGCTCGACGTCAGGTCCTCAACTCTTCCAGCTGGTCATTAACAGGCAGAAATGCATGCTCTCAGGGTCAGTATTGTTTAATTAATGCAGACTATAAAACAATTTTCACATAGTTTCACTCTATAAAATCTCTGGCAATTGAACAGTATTTCTAACTTGCAAGCATGGAAAAGTTATTTTGCATTCTTTATTAATTTACCCGCTTATTATGAATACATAATTAATGCTACAGGACAATTTTAGGGAAAGATCTAATAGAAATAATTACACTGAACTCAGAGGCTTTTAGGGTTACAAGAAACTGTCACTCAGTTTACACACAATTAATGTTTTTCTCTCTGTGTAATTCTTGATCATTTCACTATGCTTTGCTCTTGACAAACAGTCAAATTATGTGGTTACAACTGCTATTAGATTTACATTGCATTGTCTAATTCACTTTGCCTCATGAAATTAGATGAATTATTAAACACATAATCTGTTATTCCCTATTAAAATTAATTGATTTTCTTGTCAGTTTAAAACTAATGAATTGTCTAGGGATATTCTCATAAATCTCATCACATAGCAGAAAGATTATTTTATTTCTCATCATTTCTGATAATGATCTTTAGAATATGATACCTCTACGCCTTCACACAGTATCAAAAATATTATTATTCCAACACAGGCTTTTCAACTCCTTTACACAGAATCTTTCAGCTGTTCTGTGTCAGGAAAAAAAAAAGTGCGTAGAAGTTATAAATTACCTGAAAAACAGAATAACTATCTGTAAGCAAAGTTACTTTAGACTGACACAAATGCAACAAAGACACACTCTGGTCCTAGATTATACATCTGCTGAATACACTTTGCTGACTTTAAAAATAACAACAGAAAACAGAAAAGTTTAAAAAAAACCCAAACAAAAGTGACCGGAGGGAGTAAATTGCTGTCTGTCTTCTTGCTGGTAAAGCGAGCGGTGAAGTAATCTCCTCCCCAAATTAGAGCAGTACCTTGACAGGCTAAAAACCAAACAGTGTCCTGTTAAAGTGGAGAAAACTATGAGCAGCAGCTTCTGAGAGACACATTTAATATGCTATTCCTCGGAATATTAATATTTCAGGGGGTTGTCCAGCTGTGTCTGAATTTTACAATTAATTTTATTAATTAATTCTTTTATTCAGATGTCCTTCCCTCATCTCCCCTCTCTCCCCGGCTTATTTCCCAGCCTGGTTGCTTTAATTTTGCTGAATTCAGCTGCATCGTTTGGCATATTTGACATTATTATATTCCTATCGACGTCTATAAAACCCCATTCAGCTCTTTTGTCTGTGGGCAGCTCCATTGCCTCATGCAACACAATTCACCAACTCACTTTTCATACTCCTGATTGCAGTGCTCATCTAAACCGGTGGCACTGGCATCAAACAGTGGTCTCCAGCGTGTAGCATTGACACAATAGCTTCCCAGGGTTTTCAGAAAGCTGCTAATTTCACCTTTCAGCCGAGATAAAGCGCTTGTGAAACTGAAGCAGTCCAACAGTGTTCCACAACATTAAAGTTGGTAGGATTTCACTTGAATAGAGTTTCTCTTTATTTATATATTTCTACAGCTCATTCCCGTTTTATGCATATGATTGCTATTTACCAGGAAACAAACATTATTTATACCTCGCGTTTTAAAATCTTGAAAGGTTGTGTGTTCCCTGACTTCCTTCTAAGTCTGACTTCTAATGCATTCTTTGACTTTTCATTCTTTCAAGCCTCAAAGAACTAATTTCAAACAAGCCCAATTATGCTTCCTTTAAACATGTCTCTCTGTTTCACTTCAATCCAAAAAATGCAATGGCACGATGAAAATTAACAATGTTTGAAGGAACAAAATAGTATTTTGCTATTGTTTTCGTAGACTTATTATGCAGAAGCCTACAAATATGTCTAAATAATATTTATAGTATAATTTTGAGCAGTTTGCAAAGCTTATTGAATTTTACTCTATATTAGCATTCTGAATTTCTAGAAATTTTAATTCAAAGAAGAAGGAGTCAAAACCTTTTTAGAAATGCTTAGCTGGATACCTAAAGAGTATTGCAATGGCAGCATGAGAATGCCTGTAGTTAATCTGTATCTTGATATCCAAGCTAAGGTT
>VZTM01015603.1:45535-140142 GCA_013400555.1 Jacana jacana | reverse complement strand
TTTGTTTATAGGGTTCTTTCAGACTGCTGAAAAGGTACGTTGGGTTAAGGGGGGGTGCGTGTTCCTCCCAAAGCCAATTTGATCTGCTCTCTGGTTTGGCTTTCATGACTTTTCTTTACAACCACCATCACCATAGGATCCAAATATTTTCTGCATAAACTCCATCATCAGATGAGTGACACTGAGGGACTTCATGGAGTTGCTGTGTGTCCTTTCCAAAGGTCATAATCCATCAGTTCTACTAATGGGAAAGCCTGAATAAGGCAATTCACCTTTTTGGTTTTCCTTTTCCACATCACTCCACATTTTGATGGTGGTGGAAAGTCTCCACAGCCTCATCTGTCACAGGAGACCATTCCCTATGGTCAGCTCCATGTCAGGAAGTAACCACTAGATCTGACCCACAAGTCACCCTCCCTGGGCAGAGTGGGGCTCTTCCCTGGCTTGAAAGAGATGAAGAGTGTCACTGAAAAGGCTGATGTCCCTTCCCAGGAAATAAAAGATGTGAGGGAGCAGAGGAGATCAAGAAATGGCTTGTAACTTTCATCTCTAGGAGGGATGAGGCTGACTGAGCCAGTGGGTCTTTCCAAATCTGAATTTAGTCATAACAAAGTAATCGCTATTGTCCATATAAAAACCCACCAGTCTCGACAGTGGGATGAAGGATATTTATAGCCCCACAGTTGGGAAGATATACCCACCTAATAAAGCCATTGAAAGAAGTCACCCCAGGTCAACACAGTAAAACGTAGCTTATATGTTATCAAGGCCCAAATATCTTGCTTGGTGTTATTAGTGAAAATTAAGATTCCACCTACCTAGCGGCATTCCAGTGGCAGCATATCTCCAGAGAAATAAATCTCTGTGAAAGATGCTGTGGAAAATACATTTATTACTGCACTCTCATGTTTATTAAGAACACTACAAAAACCTAACTTCATATCAGCAATTTGTGTCTTTATTTTCCTTTAATAATGCATAGCTTTCTAATATTTATGACCAAAAAGAAAAGGATCATTTCAATTATTTATTATTTATTCAGTAAGTGTATAATAAATTCAATAAGGTATTTACTAGATGATTACTATTATTATTTATTATTTGCATTGCCTTAACTCTTAGTACAATGGTTATTTTCTGAACTGTAAATGAGAAGTGAGAAGTGATTTCTCCTTTTGATTTTAACAGTTCCATCACTCCAGTTTGTACAATTTCTTCTTTCATTATACTAGAAAATAAAGAAAAGCCATAGCTCTATCTTGAATCCCTCCATCTATTCCAATATTCAACATGAGGTTTGTGAAGATGGTATAAACAATAAAGTGTTGTTGCTAATGAAAGACAGAATACAAAACTAAATGACAAATTTTGAAAATTATAATAGAGATATGCAAAGACAATTTTTGGCACCATTCTTTTTCTTCTATGCAAGCTGCATCAAAAGTCTAGGACCGTTTTGAGTCCAAAGTGCTGTGCAAAAATAGGTCATTGTGGCAGTTTTGGTCACTGCTGAGGTGTTTCCAACAAGACGCCAATCGATTGTGCTAATGTAAGATTTTTCTACCAAATAATTGAAGTGGAAATTCAATCTGCTCTTTTAGACTCCAAGCAAACTCTTTGCTTCATCAACATGGAGCCAAATATCAAGGCATCCTGGATGCACAGTGTAACCAGTCTATTGGGAAGAAGTAGCATGGTGGCAAATAAAGTTTTTTATCGGGTAACTTGGAATGAAAATCCTCCAGCAGTGAATATTCAAGTGCCAAACAATGAGGAGCAGGTTGAGTGCTGCCTTAGAGGAAAATTAATATAAAACTTGAAAACCTTACAAATGTAAAAATATATGTATTTTGCTGTTGTACCCAATTGCCAAAAAAAAAAAGAAGAAAAATCTCCATACACACCCAGATGCATAAGCTTGCAAAGAGAACAAAGACTGCTATAAATATTCCAAGAAGCCAATAAAAAAACTAGGAGTGGTTAGTTCTCCTGTGTAATGGGCTGCCATAAAAGCTTTTATTGTTAAGGGAGTTACTTTACTAAGAGCTGTATGAAGAAAACTGAATGAATGTGAAAAATTGCATGCAATAACCTGAACCGAAAGATGATTATCAACCTCTGAGTTCTATGCTTTTGAGTGGGTGCTGCTGTTAGAAGATTGCCGTTGTGGTTAAAGAAAAGCTTGTTTTGTACTACTATCCCTCCTCCAGGTGTACAGAGAGTCAGTGTGTTCTTCTCCATGCCTTTGTCTGTCCATATTAAATGTCATTTTTTAAAATTGAAGGGCCTGATCCTGCAGTTTTGCTTTCAGGAGGCACTTCTACTGTACGCTGGAACATTTCCATTGAAGTAATTTTTAGGATTTAAGGGTCTGATCGCCCGATCCTAGAAGGAGAAGCAATCATGACTCGCTGTGACAGCTGTGTTGCGCTGAACTGAGGAGAGTCTTAGCCTGCAGGCCAGAGTTTGTGAGTGGAGCTTGACCTAAAACCACAGAACTCATTCCCTTGCTTGACCCAAATGACTGCTGAATCCATCACTTCCCAGGAATAAGAGCAGATTTACTTTCTGTGACTGATTTTTTGTTTGGTTTTTAGTATGGGATTTTGGGGTGGGGTTTTTTTGGGTTTTTTTTCCTTAGCAAAGTATTTACAAGTACACAAATGCATATGTTGAAAAAAAAATAAAACCCCCAAAAGCTGTTTCTCTTACAGCTGCAAAGGAAGGAAGTAAATGATGTGGTTATTTCTATAGTTCACTAAATGGGACGTGCTCAGAGTGCTGTGCTAATTAGGACCTTATCAGTGGCTAAATGAATAGGCAGGTATCATACGCATTCCATGTCACTTCAAAGGGAGCTCCAAACTCTGAACATTTACAACATCAGGCTTTTAGATATTGCCACTTTACAGAATATCTTTCTGCCTTTGATTCTCCAGCTTGGGATTGGCTTTTTTTTTTTTCATTTCCAGCACTTAACAAACACACAAGGCCAGAGGATGGCTGCAAATCAGAAACCCAGTAGGTACCTCTGCTTAGAGTTTCCCGTGGAAAATGCTAAGGCACCGTGTTTGGTTCCTCTTTCACAGTTTCATGTGCATTCACAGTTCTTTATCGTTCTCACTGACATTCTGGGAGATCAAGTCAGATTTACTACTTCTCTTTCTGTTCTGTTTCCAAGGGATAAAGTTATTTGGAAAGGAAAACTGAAAAGAAGATATTGTTTGATCTTGTTCAAAATTGTCATAATGTGACTTGAAAGCATGGGTGTTCAATGAGCTTTTATAAATGAGAAATACTTTGTCCTAGATTTGCTGAAATTTGCTTCTCACCCCCCACCCACCGGCAAATCTCAAAATATTGGTAAACTGTGTTAAAACAATTTTAAGTAATATTGATATTTATAACTTTAATTTATCCTAATAAAAATACCATCCAGAAGTTCTGGATGAGCTCTAACTCATATTCAATGTTTCTGGACCACATGCAAATTTCAGCTAATTCTCTGTACCAGACACTTTTCTGTTTACAAATATGTTTTGCCCTGCATTGGCCATCAGGTTAATCTCCTCAAAGATTAACAAATCACTGCTGCCGCCAGCGGACCCTGGCCACAAGAGAGGATGCTCTAAGCCACAGCAGGAGCCTGTTTCAGTGATGCAAGGCTCTTCTGAAGAGCGTCTCACCAGAAATCATCTCTCCCCAAGCAGGAAGCATCTCTTGGGCTGCATAAATGCCCCTTAGGGGGAGAGAAGGCTGGTTTCACACCTCTTGATTCCCTAGATATAGCTTTGGCTAAACAGCCATAAATTGTATAAACCTCAATCTTTCCAGGAAAAGAAAAAATTCCCCCAGAGCACATACTTCTCTTTGCCTGTAGCTGCTTTTTGGAGGAGGTTCAGTGACTATAATCACATACTCCAGGCTATTTTAACACCTTCAAATAAGAGCGGGAGGACTGGCCCTTCATTATTTTCAGATAGTGTTTGCGATTTTGGGGAGATGAAGGGTATTGTCTGCTCTGCTTTTTGTCTATAAATCTCACTGGGTCTCACCAGGAGAACAGGCTGGTTGTCAGGTTGAGATGTGTGACTCCATCAACCTGGAGTCAGGTTGAGATGTGCCCTTTTTGCTTCTTAGCCTCAGGAAGTTCTCTGAGCCCACTTCTCCAAGAGGGAATAGCAGGTTCCCGAGAGTGAGTGCCTGGTCAGGTGTGTTGGTCCCAGTCAATTTTGCCACTTTTACCTCGTGTGTCCCTGATGGAGGCCACATTTGACAGAAAAGTCAAGCACATCTTTCTTCCTTCAACTCCTGGGCATGCAAACAGTTGGTATAGCCATTAGTCTGGGAACCAAATGCTGGGGAAGGATACATGTTGACAGGATACACCTTCTCAGCAAAACATGTCGCTGGTGGTGATGTGACTGGAAGCTAAAATTGCTCCTGGGCGTGTGGGACAGAGAACATGGTTTGACACGGCACTTCATCCCAACAGACCTCTGCGGATCCGGCCCAATCTGCTTTCTGTTGCTTACACAACACACCTGCTACAAATCCCAGCTGAACTCAGTAAACATATAACTTGTTTGCAGCATTTCCAGGTGAAATTAAGTTCTGTTTCTTTCACTGTCATTTGTCTGGCTGAGATAATATGTTGCTGCAGACCAGCTGCAAGAACCTGGGAGCGTTCCAGCCAGAGGAAGACTTCTGAACATTGCACTGAGCTGGAAATAGCAGAAGGCTATTCTGAGCTTGTGGTTAGAGGAGCAGCTGTGTAGTGATGCTTGCATTTCTCAGGGGGAAAGCTCAGCCTTTGAAACTTCCCTGCCATGCACTTTGAAATTTAACAGGTATGTTAAACCACAATTCTGCTAAAAGTAGTTGTCAAATGGGTCTGGCCGTAGCACTACTGATACTACATACGTACTTGGGAAATTTCAGCCTCTCCAAGCATGTCAGAACTACTTAATTTTGCTCCACACAATTGCAAGGTATCATCTCACTCTCATACTCCCACTCCTGAGCGTTGACTTAGTGCTTTTCGGTGAGTTGCTTAAGCTGCTTGTAAGGCAACAGTCTTAACTAAAGATGTGCTCTCTTGTCATCTCCTCAGGAAATGGTGTTCTTGAAAGCCATCATAATTGACCAGAGGAAATGGTATGAAGTTGCAGCAGGGGAGGTTTAGACTAGGTATTAGGAAGAATTACTTTACTGAAAGAGTGGTCAGGCACTGGAACGGGCTGCCCAGGGAGGTGGTGGAGTCACCATCCCTGGAGGTATTTAACAAAGGTGTAAATTTGGCACTTCAGGGCATGCTCTAGTGGCCGAGATTGTAGGGAGTGGGTTGTGTTTTTTGTGTAAGGTTGGGCTCGGTGATCTCAGAGGTCCTTTCTAACCATGACAACTCTGATTCCACGATAATAAAAAACTTACTCATTTAGAGAATAGTTGTGGATAAACTAAAGGAATTACCTAAAAAGCCAGTGCTGCAGCATCACTCAGGCAAAACTTCCACTGCAATTAATGAAAGTTTTGTTTGAGAAGTGACTTAATATTGGATCCGTAGAGACATAATTGAGGAAAAATGCATGATCGTGTTGGGCTACACACGGTCACTTGTTGAGCCGCAGTAGAATATTTTGTTCATAATGAGAGCTTGTTGAGTTTGGTTGCTTTAACTTTTCAGCTTCTAATTATGGTCTTTAGAAGACAATGGAGACGGCTTAAAATAATAAGAATGCTGCTAAAATTACTATGGCTGCTGCGGTGTTACAAAGACAAATGTTGGCTCCCTGTGTACAGTATACATTTAACCTGTCACCAAACACAGAGCATTTTACAGGTAAAATGTAAAGGGATGCATTTAGTAGCTATCAAATGAACATTTTTTGTTGTATTTGAAAGTAACTACTTAACTTAAAATACTACTTTATTAAATTATAAATTAAAGTATGTTACAGCAAAAACGCTTGCAATTTCCTTCTGTTATCGCGTGAGTCATTATAATGCAAAGTTACAGGTTTCTGGAACATAATGAAATTCAAACTTGCATTCTTAGTGCAGTTGCCATGGCCAATTCAGCTGAAAATGAGAATTATAGTGAGAGCATTTCCTGGTCTTTGACCCCTCTTATAGGGTTTTAAAAAGCAGATTTTTTTGTAGAGCATTAACCTCATTCTCAAGCAATTCATTTCTCTGAGTAATATGAGAGGTGTTAAAACACTTCAATAAATGGGAAAGTATTTAAACATCTTTTATTCTAAGTTTCAAAAGACTGGACATTTAACTTCAAGGATTTCTGACTGTGTAATGCAAAAGACTTTGACAATAGCACCAACTGTAATAAAATACAGACTGTGGTATATATACATATTTATCAAGATAATGCCTGTTGACAGGTGGGCAGTAAGGGACAGACATATTTGGCATAGTTACATATATTTTATATTTGTTTATTTGTCTCTATTTTACTGTTAACTGCACACAATAAGAAAGAGGGGCGGAAAAAAAAAAGGGGGATAGAGGGGGGGAGCTGTTTATCTTGGACAACGAAAGGGAATTTCATGGGTCCTTATGGTATTCTGTGAACTTTTCTAAAAAGTCCTTATAGGTGTCTGGTCCTGAGCTAAGCCGAGATGCCTACTTTGAAAGTCCATACTTTAATTTATTTTGCTTTCAGAAGCTTCACACTTACACTAAGTTATACCCCTGGATACTTGCAAAAATTATTCCTGCTGAAGCAAATGGAAGTTGGTTTATATACATGCCAGAAATCAGACTTATCCTCTCTGGCATAAAGAGTAAACATGTCTGAGTAACAAAGCCTAAATACTAAATATTAAATGCTAAACACTAAATGCTATATATGAAATCTTAAACACTAAATATTAATAACAAGCCTGTTCAGTTGTACATTTTAGGTGCTTCATGATAGAGGTAAGAATGAATTGTTGCAAATACTGTGTTATTAACAAAATTGATTTGATTGCTTATTACAAAGTTAGAGCCTATCCAGTTTTTGTCCCTATTAACTATATTGGCATTTTACGAGTCTCGCTTTCTTATTTTTAAGCTTTGACAAGCAAGCACCAACTTACCACTTAGGTATCACAGTCTTTCCTTTCAAAACAGCATTGGAAATCATAGCCAACTTTCTACACAGAGGACTAGCGTAGATTGAAGAAATGCTCCAGCATTGTTTCATTATCCTGGAAAAGAGCAATAAATTAGAGGTGTAAATAATTAATGCTGTGTGAGGAAATACTTAACAAGAAGATTTCTTATTCTCAAGTCGGTTTGCAAAGATGGGAGAAGTGTCACTTAGTGCCTTGGCACTAAGTACCTAGTCTGCTGACTGCAGGCTGGAGCGTTGCAGGCTTTTGAGGCAAAACAATGGCAAAATGTTGTTGTATTATAAGGCACATCCTGTCAGGGACTGCTGTGCATAAGGAAAGGCATGTATCTGATGGGAATTAATGGAATTTCTCAAAAGGAAAACAGACTGGCTTTGATTGTACGTTTGAGATTGGACCAGTATTTGGGTAAATTATTTTATTTTTAATCTCAGAACACTTGATTTCCCTGAAACTGTCTTTTGTCTTACTGGTAATTACCTACCAGCCCACAAATTGGATATAAGGATGCATCCACTGCAATGCATGAGACCAGTGTGCAGCTTTCAGCATTTTGTCTCTGGGGGCACAGGAGACATCACAAAAGGGTGCATCTGGTGGAACTGGTGTAGAGGTGGACCCCGCTGCGGATGCTGACTTTGGTGAGCCAGATGAGTTCATGAAAGCAGCTCCTCCAAATGTAACTAACAGAGCACAAGGGAGGTGTGTGCTGCTCCGAAACAGCTCTTGCTAAAGCAAAGGGTTTGGGTCACTTAATGAAATGGATGTCAGAAATATCATTAGAATAGTAACACTTCTACATACAGGAAGTCAATCTCACTTAAGGAAGACAGAGGGACCTAAATGCTGCTCTTATTGAAGATGCAAAGCGTATTAACTCCTAGAAACTGAAGAACCAAAAGCTATCAGCTCCATAGCTGAATCCAATTCTAACAAGAGAATAGAAGGTAGGATGCTGCTAAAGCCCTCCACACCCAGTGGTGTGCTGTGTTTCGGGTCCACTCAGGTACATCCATGCAAAGTGCTGCTGCTCCTCGATGAAGGTAAAAGCACAATCCATCCATTGAAAAAACGTATTGAAAGTGTTAAGAATGGGATTGCTATGTAAATACATTATTGCTTGCTTTATGCTACTGGAGAATAAGAACGTCAGTTGGCAAAGTGGTTTACAACAGAATGACAACTACTCAATAACGTGTATTTTTTGAGACACATACCTCTTTTGGAAAAGAGGAGAATGTAACTTAATTGACACTTTTGCAAGCCTTCCTTTTCAAGCGTTCACCTTGCTGAGGAAAAAATTGAAATGCAGCCCAAGATGTAAAATATTGATGTTGCATTATTCAAACGAGAAAGCTTTGGTATGTGTCTCTTTTGTTTAATCATGCTAAAAGCAGAAGTGCACGGGGCATAAATGACAGAACAATAGGGCTTTTATGTATTTAAATGACATCAGATTCACAATGCAGAGCAGAAAAATAAAACGCCTCTAAACCTAACATTTCCTAAAAAAATCACAGACACATAGAAAGATTAGAGTTTATTAACATGATCCTGGGGAGTGTGGGGGGTGTTATTAATGACAGTTTTTTAAAGAATCATGTTATATTAATATCTAGTAATGTACACAGAGTAAATATTACTCCATATGTCAAGGCTGCCAAGTTAAACATTTGAAGTTGGGCGATTCCTGTATAATCCTTATTTGGGCCACTTTAATTTCTATGCCAATCACTGATGATATGATCGTACATTGCATTTGCTACTGCCCTTCTACCTCTTTCAGGGCACAGGATGGACAATGCCCACTTAACAAGCCACTATTCAACATTATATTTCACCTCTATTCAGCATGTGGCCTTATGACACATTTATTGCATTCCTTGCTCTGAATTGTGAATTGTTAATATTCTCCTGTTTTTCTTTTTTACTGTACTCCTCGCTGTGATATTTGAGTGCTTCACAAATGACAATGAATTTATCTCCCAGTGCTCCTGTGAGGCAAGTTGACTTTTTCTCTGTTATACAAAAGAGAAATAGAGCTAGAGAGATATTTGTGTAAGATAAAGTCTCTGATTTTACATATCCAAACTGAGATACCTACAGCCTGATTTTTCACAAAGTTTCTTATTTAATAATGCTAAATAATTCTGCATTATTTAAGTACATGTATTTCCTAAGATGGTCATGTTTGAGTATTGCCATCCCTTTAAAAAATTGATGCTAATGTGCTATTTCCTTTGTTTATAAGAAAAACTAATTAGAATTACATTTCAGCACAAGATAAAAAAATTTTACTGTGAGGGTGATTGAATATGGGAATAGGTTGCTCAAAGAGGCTGTGGAGTCTCCATCCTTCAAATATGATATTCAGAACCCAACTGGGCATGTTCCTTGCCAACTTGCTTTGCCTGACTCTGCTCTGAGCAGGGCAATGGAAAAGATGATCTCCATGCCTCGTCCTTCCAGTGATTCTGGGATTCTGTGAGGTTTTAGCTATGTTAGCAGCTTAGAGAAGGAACTGAAATGTACAGTTCTTATATTATTAGTGCTTAGTTCAAATAAAAATCCTTTACTAGAGTTGTTTTTATTTAGACTGATACTTCAGTTCAATCAAGATAATATCAGTATTAATTTAAACTAATGAAAAATGTATAGCTGTGTTTAATCAAACATCATTAATATTCCATATTTATTTCTCTTAGGTTTAGTACAAAGACTGTGAAATGAAGCTAAATATTTTCATGTGTTAAAGAGTACCTTCAATCAAGGAGAGATGACTAGTTTAAGATCATGGAATTTAGCAGCTTAAAAATAAAATGATAAGCAGTTCCCGTGCAAATTAAAGAAAATTTACGGAAATAGTATTAATTACATGATTTAATCTAGGGAGGAGATTATTAGAATCTGGAAAATATAATTATATTTAACTATCTATCTTTGCCCTGTGTTTCCTTGTATCATTTTAAATTGCCTATTTTTTGTAACATAATAAATAAAATACTTCTTTCTCTTTTTTTTTAATACAATATAGCTTTCAGTAAAGATGTGTTGGAGCATAACATATAACATTTAAAGATTGTGTTGCTCACGGCAGACACCTCAATAAGCCTGTGGGGCAGGATCCATGATGTTACTTGGCATCTTTTCAGAACCTTGGGGTTACTGTGTGGTACAAAAGGACTTGCTTACCCCTTCCCTCTCCAGGTGATGAGAGGTTTCAGGTATGATCTTCATGGGAATTGCACTGCCTCCTGCCCACCAAAAGACAGGGGAGCATACCACGGTGTTGGATCACAGGACAGAGACCACCTTCCTGCTCGGCATTACCTGATGGGATTGGGGCTCTGTGAGATGGGGATGGGGCTCTACACAGCGAAGTTGGGTCTCTGTGCAGCAGCATTGTTCTATGTGATGGGACAAGGACTCTACCCAATGGGATATGGACTCCATGTGATGGGGTTGGGACTCTGTACAATGGGTTTGGGGCTCAATGGACCACAGACTCAGCAGAGAAAAACCCAAACTACGCAACTGCAGCTATCCCATTCGTATCAGCAAATCCAGCACTATGCAGAAAGCTGGCCGGTGGGCTGATAAGCTCCCCACAGGGCTGTGGCACTAAAAAGTGAAGGCAAGGTATTGCAACTGGGAGACAGGAATAACAGAGGAGCTGAAGCCTCCTCGGCAGCGTCATCCACCTGGCTAATCCCCAACCAAACATCCCTTAATATACAGGTTTCTTCCTATAGAATGGCTATCTAAAAGCTTTTTGGCCAGTAGCCTAGTAACCCTACAAGCCATAGCTCTTGCAGTGCTGTTCATCACAGATCTTGAGGTCTTGTATGGATTCCTCCACTTACGCCCAATGGAAGCACAGTTTTAGACGCCAAAGTTTGAAAATGATGTCCTGAGCCCTCAAAGTGTTTTTTTTTGTTGTTGTTGTTCACAAAGAGAGTCCAGATGAAGCCAGATCAGAGTCTGCACATGCCAGGGAAACCTGTGAAATTCTCTTTGCCCGCAAGAGGGTACATCCCACACTCTGCCGCTTCTTAGGTCAATATTAAACAGATTTAACATTCACAGTGAACTTGATGCAAATCTGACAGCACTTCAGGTGTTTTATCTCTTACACTGAACAAGATAAAGAAAAATAAATTCATTGTGTGGCATTCTAGAGGGAAGCAAAAGACAGGAAGATGTAAAAAATTATGAGCTCTACAAAATCAGCCTCACGTGGGCTCAAATCAAATGAGAATGGAAAGAAAATGGTACAGCATCGTCATGCTTTCTGCAGGTCAAGACACTATTATGGCTAACAGTGCCCATACATAAATACTTGCCTTACTAATCTGTCTAGTATTTATTTAATGTAATAAAAATATCTTTAGAAATATTTTTTGAATATAAAAATAATTTCTGAGAAATCAAATCCAGAAGTTTCTAACTTCCTGGTAGGCAATCAGCAAATATAAATAAGCCTGAATTGAAAAACATCTGCTATTTCACACTTCATGAAATTTGTATCATTTTTTGATAGACCTTAATGAAAGAAGGGGGAAGTTGTCTTTGATTTCCAAAGATATTCATCTTTCCTTAATAAACTCTACAAACTTGCCTTAAGGCTTATAGGCAAAGTGACTTTGTGGTGACTTTCAGGACTATACTTTTTTTTTAACATGAAAATACGGTTCACTGATATGGCAAAGAATGTATAGAAATTAAAATAGTGATGAAAACCAGCCAAAGGTCAAAGAACAGCACATTTGCTTGGCTGAGAAGGCCTATGAAGTGAGGAGCCAAATCTGTATTTCAGTTAATTTTAGGAGTTTAGAAATGCACATGTAGAGTTCACATCTCCAGGGACAGAATGGGCTGAGCTGGACCTGAGAGCAGCAGCCCCTAAGCTGCGGGGAGGCCATGGCATGGCCTGGAGTGACCATGTATCTTGATGTTCTCCTCTCCTTTTTTTCACCCCACTCTTGTTTTCCTCTGCTTTTTCCTGTAGGTTGAATGCACGGATGCTGTCTGCTGTGCTGCCCATGCCCCAGGAGCGTGCTCGCCCTCTTTCTATTAGGGATAAGTAGCACTTGACACCTACACCCGCATTTGAGTAGAAAGGATTTATTTTGTCTTGACTCTAGCACTAAAGGACTAGTTCATTAAGGCTGGGGAGCACTTGTTGACCAAAGAGAGTTCCCTAACTCAGTGATGCTTTGTTCAAGCCCTTGAACACCCTCATAATGCAAAGCAGAGGCATAGCAGAGTGTAGGCAGAGCAGTGCAATCTGCGGTCTCTAAAGATTTACTTACTTGCCTGTAAGTTTTATTTACAACCTCTTCTTGTTGTTACATTACACGGAGGAGCTACGGATGGATAATTCCATGTATGCCATGTTACTTCTGACAGTTTAAGAAGGAACAGCACATTGCACTTGCAGCTGCTATGAATTCCCAAGAGTTGTGTCGTTTTATGACACTGCCTTGCTCTAAGTTACACTCTGCACATCTGCATGCATACACCTTTGCTTACACAAATGCACTTATAGGATGAAGAAAAGACTTACATAACAATTCATATTTTTCTTTTGGCACATCCCAATCTTTGTTCCAGATTAGCCAAATGCATATTTCTGTACCTCTGAGCTGCCCAAGGATTTGAATTCCACAAGGTTCCACCCATACCACTTTAACTCTGATTTATTCATCTTTCATCACTCTGGAATTCAGAGATCTTTCCACGACCTCTAGATTCCCTGTGCAGGACTACAACAGACCTGACTTTTAGACTTTTGAATACTTTAAGTCACACAGTAGATGAAAAAAAATGTTTCCAGAAGGAGTGGTTGTTTTTAGGATTCTCATTTCTCTATATTCTCTTGGACCCCCACCCCTTAAGATTACACTACAAAATAAATAAGCATAGAGCACTGCAGAAGCACAACTTAAAAGCAAGTGGACTTAAGCAAGTGTTCCTCAGCCTCTGCTAATAAGCAGTTAGATGTGAAGGGAAAGAGAAAAAAAC
This sequence comes from Jacana jacana, assembly GCA_013400555.1. Lineage (NCBI taxonomy): Eukaryota > Metazoa > Chordata > Aves > Charadriiformes > Jacanidae > Jacana > Jacana jacana. Next base: position 126,985 of record VZTM01015603.1, on the reverse strand, counting down.
CCCATACATTCATGGGCTTTCTTTTTCTATTTGTGCAAGTCTGCAGTAAATGCCTTTCATTTTAATGGAAGTCACAGGACTATCTATACATCTGCGTGTCTTCAGCTTTCACACAGTGTCTATTGCACTGATATCTTAGGCCAGATGTCCAGCAATGGAAGAACATGGATCTTTAATAAGACAGAGCTATGTCTCATTTGCTTATCACATTCAATGGAAGAGGCTGTTTCGGAGGATTTGCAGCCTTCCGATACACGTGGGAAAAAATAGAAATGACAGACTGTAATTAAAGACTGCATTATAGTACATGTGCAAAAGGAGACAACATGGAAATTTGAGGAGTAAATTTAATTCTCCCATTCCCTACCATTAAAGTGTTTGGCTTTGTAATTTCAATATTTTAACATCATTTTTGTTATGTTATGTATATCTGTAGGACCCCACTTTTTAGTTTACGCCTCCTGAGGGACTGAATGCTTCAGAGTTAATGAACTTTCTCATCAGTTGGCCATTAGTTTGAACTGAAGCCAACTCATCAGGATGAAAAGCATCTTGCATCTAATGGATGTTTGGGGTTCTGTATAGAATGAGTTTGGCAGGTCTCTTTCTCTAGCTGCCACAACACAAACATGCCATAATGCTCTGCACTAATTGGCAGATTCAGTGAAGAGGCCAAATGGTGGCTGATCTATTGAGTCTGATCTACCCTTTTTGCCCCTGGAGGAAATCTTCCACCCCAGGTATACTGCCGGGGTTTGTTAGTGTTTGTTAGGCTTACCAGACCGCCTTCTTTCAAAATCTGGAGGATATCAGTCATGAAGACTGTCTGGTGATGCCTCTCATTATTACTAAAACCACAACTATTTAAAGAAGCACTTTACCATGAATACATTTTTTTTTACACATAGGCAAACATCTCATTAGCTAAACTGAATAAAATGTCACCCGGCTCCATACAAGTTTGCAAAACTCTGACTTGCTTCAAGGAGAGTTTATCAGTTTGTACACGTCTGAGTTTGTCGTTCAACAAGTCTTTGTATTTACCCAGAATTCCCTTATATTGCAATCCTTCACTCTTTTATTTTTACTTCCCAGGTGTGCGTGTGTGTATATGTGTGTGTGTACATACATATGTATACATACACACACAATGTACCAACACTCAATAATTTCCCTTAGAGGAGAAAAACAAGTGACTCTTCCTGATTGTCCATATTAATTGGAAATTCTTGGAATGTCAGTGAATGGACAGGTTAAAAAACATATTCTCCAAAAGCATCTTTTTGATTCTGATCTTTTTCATCCTTTTTATGCATTAACAATATAAAGTAACTGAAGCTTTGATCTGTGTAGCTTTCACAGATTTGTATCCTGAGTTGATATGTAGGATAGATATAGACTCAAGTCCTCAATTGTGCCTGGACAGATGTTACAAAACGGGGATAGAAACATAGAGGAATCGAAAGATGTAAGCTAGTTTAGAGATTTCCTGCTCAAAACCTGCTACTGCAACAGGACTTCTGGTCTCCTGGCTGAAACAGGACAGTCCTCTAATTACTTTCATTTTATAGACCCTGCAAATGACCATACAGGAAAGTGCCAGACTAACATGGAAAAGAGATCTGAGTTGTTGTTTAAGCCACGCCTACCAGCCTTTTCTGGTTTTGATGCCCCATCCCTGGAAGTGTCCAAGGCCAGGTTGGATGGGGCTTTGAGCAACCTGGTCTAGAGGGAGGTGTCCCTGCAGGGGAGTTGGAACTTGATGATCTTTAAGGTCCCTTTGAATCCAAACCATTCTATAATTCTAAGATTTCAGGAAGAGCTTCAGCATCAGATATCGTTCATAGATCCAGTGCAGCAGAGAGAAGTTTGATGCATGTGGTTTTTGTGTATCAAGCTCTTGGGTGCCTTCCCAAAGCTGAGATACTCTATGGACCATTCTATGGTGCACTCTGGTGGAAGGTATCTGCTCTTCCCAAGCACTTCTGCTATTTTCTTATTAGTCTGGCAGCAAATAAAATCTATATGGAACAGACATCTGCTTTCTTCAACTGTTTCCAAGGCATATATTTCTGCAGGTGAATCGTGCCAGCTCAGGGGAGTGGAGACAGCATTTGTGCTGCGGTGCACAGTCTCCTCCCTCTCAAAAACACAGCACCTGGCCAGCATCCTCCTCTTCTCCCTTCACTCCTGCTCCCTAAGTGTTTGGATATGCTTTGGGCACTCTATTTGCTCTCTCCCTTTTATTCCCTTTCTGCTTTTACTTCTGGCAATGAAAGAGCATATTTGGTTGGTATTCATGACTTCATGTTCATGTCTCAGCAGCACTAAATGGCGGTATTTTTGTCTACTTGCATCCAATATATATTCTAACCATTCTCCTGGCCTCATATGAGACAGAAAATTTGTTTATTGGACTATTCCTTTTAAGATAAAAATCCTTTTTATCTTCCTAGCTTCAACTCAGCACACCTACCCATTACTGCTCAAAATACTTCATAAGTATTTAACATTTATTTAGTTTTTTTAACAAGGCAAAGTGTGGCAGTGTACTTGGGAGAGTGGGACAGAGATCACTGAGGTAACAGTAGTCCTGATGTATCACAGAAGCTTGAGAAATTTGACATAACACCATACATGATTTAAATGCTTTAGAAATGCATAGGTGAATTTTAAAAATACATGATTGTATTTGCTAAACTCGTAATTCCAGTTTTATAACAATTCATTAGTATTAATCCATTAAATACTACTTTTATTGTTAATTCTAACTTTATTTTTTGCCCCTGGCTCGGACTGTATCAAACATGTAATGAATGAAATAGAGGAGGGGACTGTGAAATTTCCATGTTTAGACCATCAGCTGAGTCTGCAGCTTGAAAAAAGTATTTGGTAAAATTGGTGCAAAAAACCCCACCTAAATACTATGTGTTTTCCAGCCTCAGTGACTGAAGTCAACAGTCTACAGTACATTTCCACCAAGGCTGTCATTTTGCTTCTAAATGTAACAAGCACTACTTTCCTCACTTACTCAGCTGTGGCACCAATTCCAGTGTTTTATCATTCTCCTCCAGACCCACCGAAAATGTGTCCGCTTTAGGGGCAGGATTGTTCTGACAAGCATGTTTCAGTTCTTGTTGCCATCTCTTGCACTCTGTCAACCGCTTCATCTGACTGTTCTTCACCTAAACTTCAACAAAAAAAAAGGATCAATCAACAAGTTAACGAAGAAGTCCCTAATGTCAAAGCTCTCGTGGTAGAAGCAGATGGACAGGGACTATCAGGCTTCTTGGCCTCTTACACCTTGAGGTTTTAACATTTTTTCAATAACAAGCTTCCAGAGTTACTACCACAAAGACCACAATTTAATTAAATACTGGTAAGGGCACAGCTTAGATCCGCAGGGAAGGCACGTGCCACTGAGCTGCATCAGGCAACAGCTTTCTGTCTGTTGAACCACTCCCACTCTTCCCAATTAGAACCCTCTTACTGCAGAAATTATTGCAGAAGATGTTGTTTCTTTTCAATATGTTTTAAAAACTGCAGGGGTAGTTATTTTTTCTCCTGTTTTCAGGCCTCCTCACAAGTTACCTTTGTCTGGAACTCTTCCTGATGCTTTCAGCTTCACATACACGTGTCCATCTACAAAGGCAGATGCTAAATGTTTATATAGCGATCTATCTTAAAATGTCCACAATTCTCCCGTAGGTCTAATTAACTTTTCTTTTATATTTTTGGCGTTCCCTATGCAAAAGGCAATAATACAATAGGAATGGAACAGTTGTTATCTGCAAGAAATTAAAGGGCGCCTTGGTGACTAATGCTGTATCCTCAAGACACTGTAGAATATCCCAAATCCCGTATCCCCAAAATGGTGGTAGTTTTCAGGAGCGATTACAAAATGAGCTAATAATTCATATTTTACAATATTTACTGAGTAAAAGGGGTCATGCTACACTTTTCCCATTCACAAGCTTCAGCCCCAGACTTTCCAACCCTTTATTTATCAAAAATGAAACATTATGCTAACCATGACCTTTTAACAACAGCCTATTCACAGTGGCCAAAGGTTTTTATTGCTGACCTATTAATCTATTATAAAACAATAATTTCCCTGGGTTGCCTTTTTTTAAGGAAAAGCAAAACAAAACCACAAAGATTAAAAGACTCAGGATTAAAATTCCCTGAAATGTTCACCAAACGCAGAATTTCTTCTTGTTTCCTCTGCCAGAACACATCAAGCAAATACTATAATTTATAGCTTCCCCCCCATATAAATCATGAATCTACACAGAAAAAAAATCAGTTCTGTACATACCTCTCTTCTAGTAATTTTAAGTTTTCCCATGTCCATTAGGCCCTTACAACCTAATCTTGCTCTGCCAATTGCTCCCATGGTGAGATCATTAAGTAAATTATTTAAAGATCAAACAGCCTGCAGTGACAATGGAGTTCCATGTAAGGTAAATGCTTCAAAGCCCCCCTCCCCCCTTCTCAAATTATAGCTCTACAGGCTATTCATCACCTCTGGATGGGGCATGCCCCACCATTACTTGGCTTTTTGCTGCAGGCTAAGGTAGCTCCACTAATTGGCCTTTGTAACAAAACTGACCTGTGGACAGGATAAAACTTGTTTGGAGCTTTAGAGACAACAATTATTCAAGGTTAAAAACACATCAATGCCACAGCTACGTCACTATAATAAGGGTGAATGAATTTCTTCCTCTTGGGCCTTAATGTGAAAGAATGCGTTCACGTTGTGCCCATGCCAAACAAAAGCTCCTTCAGGTAGTTGAACTAGTCCACTTTTCTTTCTTTCCCCCCACCCCTTCTTTTTTAGCTCAAGGACAAGTAGGTCTATCATTTTCTTTATTTCTTCAGAGCCCCTCACAGTGAGGGCCCTTTGATCTCCGGGAATAATGGTAGATGGAACAATTTAACTGCTCCATACAGGTGCAGGAGTTTATTTGACAGGTTGCGGCTTTTATTTCTAGCACATTAGCTGCGTGCATACAAATGGGCTCTTGACAGATTCAAGCAGGTAGATCAGAAATTTTTTTTAGGGTTTTTTTTTTGGTTGTTTTTTTTTTAAGAAGCCTCAACAAAAGCCTGGCCACACCTGCAATGATGGCCCAATTTAAAACACTGCATAAATTAAAGGCAGGTGAGGCTATTGCGTTCCCTGCTGTGAATGAATTTTTACAACTTGGGAAGACAGCACATAGGAAGAAAAGCAGCTCCGTCGAGTAAACAGAATGGGATCCAGTCACTCACCTCTGAAGTTAAAGAGCCTCTACTTGGTCTGAGTTATTTTAAAATAAATAGCTGTGCTAGGCAAGCACTTAGGTTGGATTGCCTTTCGTGGAGAACTGAATGCAGGATAGAAGCAAAGGGAAGGAAAACATTTTCAAATCACATTTACACAGGCTAGCACTTTTTTCCCCAAATGATGATTATCCATATGAATTATCTTACATTTGCAGTTATTCATGGTTATGACTAGTGCAGCAAAAATCTGCCCTTAGAAGCTTTGTAAACCGAGGGGGGGTTCTGGTTTTTTGTTTTGTTTTGTTTTTTGTTTGTTTGGTTTGTTTTTCACTTGGTTTAAGAGTCATTGAAATGGCTGGTGTATGGACATGGTATTCAATAGCCTTCTAGTTAATACTAAGTCTGCTAAAGATTGCTTCTCCAAACTGGTACCAGATACGGAAACCTCACATGCATTTTACCTTTATTTCCCTCCCCTCTCCTGTTTTGAGGTTGGCATTGTTTTTTCAATGCACTGCAGTTCTTCAAAGAGTATCCTGCCCTCAAAGTCAAGAAAAATAAGGCCTGGGAGTACAGAGATCTTGTGCTGGCATAACTAATTTTTTTGGAAGTTCTGTATCAAGCCTGGTGGTATAGATGCTGCTATGCTAACTTCAAGGCATTTTATACTGGTTTAGCTTATTTGACTTGTGGGAAAATTTATTCCAGACTAAATGTCTTTATGGCAATATAAGTGCTTTAGCACTGTAGGACCATATAAATGTGACCTCATTAATGTTTATAAATATGTAAAGGGTGAGTGTCAGGAGGATGGAGCCTGGCTCTTCTCAGTGATGTCCAATGATAGGACAAGGGGCAACGGGTGCAAGCTAGAACATAGGAGGTTCCACTTAAATATGATGAAAAACTTGTTCACAGTGAGAGTGAGAGAACACTGGAAGGGGCTGCCCAGGGAGGTTGTGAAGTCTCCTTCTCTGGAGACATTCAAAACCCGCCTGGACACGTTCCTGTGTGACCTGCTCTAGGTGTTCCTGCTCTGGCAGGGAGATTGGAATAGAGGAACTTTCAAGGTCCCTTCCAACCCCTGATATTGTATGATTCTGTGATAAATGTTAAGTGTGCCAGTGTGTTTAAAATGATAAACCCTGGGGTCACATTTACATCACTCCCCATCTCCTCTGACACAGCTGTGACATGGTGGGATGCAAAGAGCTAAGACAGGCAGGTAATGCCAAGAAAAGCCCTACGTAGCAGTGTACTGGTGATGGTTCAGCCTTTTCAGTCTGCACTACTGCCTCCTGACCAAGTATTTTGTCCTTGCAGTGTGCTGGTAATTCACAGCTAACGTGCTCCTGGGGGGACATGTGGCCCATTTGTCGCCTGTATGTTAAGTACAGTGAGCTGTTAAACAGGCTGGGTGAAAATCACACCCTGGTTTTCCAGGCAAAATAGTGTTCTCAGAGAGGTAGCAGGAACACAAGATTGCACCGAAGGGTGAATGCTATGATGAGCAGAACTATTAGTCAGTTCAACGGTTTCAAACCGGCGCGCAGTGAGCCACAGTGGAATTGAATTTAAACATGATGTCTTTATTCAGGCAAGCTAGTGTTTCACTCTACATAAGCAACACCTTCCAGAAAAGACCATGGGCCACAGTTAAATGTATTGGAGGAAATGTCCTAAAGGGAAGGTGAAGTTCCTAGAGTGAACTTTTCGCTGAGTACTGAATACAGAACACTGAAATCCTGAATTGGACGTAAATCACCATTTTTTGCTGGCACAGTATAAGGCCCTGGATGATGTCACTACCTGGGACGATTTCTGCTGTTGGCACAACCCTAGAGAATTTTGGGGGATCAGCTGTTCAGAGGAGTCGTTTGTGTGGTTTCACAGTGCTTTTGGCTATTTATTGTGGTTTTTGTGTGAGCTCCACATGGCTGCAATGCTGCGGGGTAAGAAACAGTCCTGTGCAGGTCAGTAACTGGCTGCAGAGTTGTGCCTTCCTGGCAGTTTTCCAAGATACTTTGCCAACTCACAAGTTGGATTGCAAAGGGTTTCTGTTTAGCATGCTAACACTCCTCCTGGTGTGGCCACTTCACCACGGGATGAAGTTACCTGGCAGTGAAGATAACTTCAGGTCACCTGAAGAGATGTGTCCTACCCTGCAGAGCAGCAGATCACTGGAGAGCTTGGGGTTTCCACGCCGCCCTCAAAGATGCTGCCAAAAGGCAGCAAAGGTAGGTGGCTCCTCCAGGTCAGCCCACAGGCTCTGCCATGGCCACTTGTCCTGCAGAGAGAGATCAATATCTGAAAGCAAACTCAGCTCCATATTAAATTCTTCCTTCTCCATCCTGCACCAGCTGTCCTAGGATGCTGACCAACAGACGCTCCTTGTTCTAGAACAAACAGCCTCCTTCTTTGTTTGTTTGCCTGTTAATTAAAAAGCAAATTCTCATTTGGAAAAAGATGAACATCAGGATGTGGGAAAGACTGGCTCGGAGACACAGCAATGAGTCCTGTCGGCAGTCTGCTGCTCTAGCTCCCACAGCCATAGTCCAAGAAATAAATGTGAGGTGGGTGTCCCAGCTGCCAAAATAGTTTCAATAAAAAAGGCAATGTGAAATGCATTAATGATCCAATATTTCAGAATATCTAATGAAAAAAAAAAAAAAAAAGAAAACTTATACTGCTCTGCCTCTTCTGCCTTTTCTATTTTAATGTTCCAAATAAAATATCCTCTGCAGATTGTATTTCTGTTAAAGCTATTACAGGTTTATGACAGTGCTAAAATGGTGCAACAAACAGGGAAATTAGTGTTACAGTTTTCTAGGATTCTTTATTGCTCTTATTTAACCAGATATATAACAGCTTTGTGGCACTTAAATGTAAGTAAGTAGGTTTGTTTTTCAAGTATTTGACTTCGGATCTGGTAACCAATCAATAAAACTTCATTTCCAAGCATTTTTCAGATATAAATGTTAAAGGACTCTGGAGCCTCAGTTTCCCAATATTTAAAGGATATGAAGCTGGAATACTGAAACCACCACTTCAAAAGAAGTTGGTATAAGATCATATACTGCACCAATTACAACAGAGGTCTGTGGTAAATCCTTCCTCAAGATTTTATTTTTTCTAAAGAAGCTTGTAATTTTAAATCAGTGCTGGTACAATATGGCAGGCAGATATGACATCAGACAGGTTTTTAATTATTCTCAGGTTTTTTGCAATGGATTTTCAAAAAACAATTGGTGCTTCAGTAGACAGCATCTACCTCGTCAGTAGATAATTAATCAACAGTATGATTTAATGTTTTACGTCACTAGACAACTGAAATGGCACTGACCAGGGAAACATGCATGAATTGTTATGGTCTTAATGTCCTGGCCAAGTTTTTACAAATAACTGCAGTGACTTTCTCTGGAATCACCCTGAGTGAGTGATTTCAGCTGGATTGGTTCTCTTCTGCAGTGATTTCTGGGCATGTATAGGAGCTACTGTATTTCCGGGCAGAGATCCATCGGGAAATATGGAGAGTAAATTAATTGTAATCATTATTTCTAGCAGAGATAGGGTCATATCGCAGAGCACACAGGTGCCTTACACAGCCAACTCCACACAGTTCAGCTGCAGGCTCTTGCAAAGTGTCATGCTGCAACTACCCGTGTTTCCCAGAAAACACGACAGCTCCACAGTGCTGCTGACCGTGCCACTTCTCTCTGTAATTTTTACCCCTCGTCTCAGTAGGGATCCTAGCTGGACAAAGCACTTTGCTGTGCTTCTGGAGAGCTCCACTTTCAGGACAAGAGGTAAGTTGTTCAGAGGTCTTTTTTCCTTTAAAATTCTCCATCTCTGCCAGCTGATTCCTGATAGAGAACTCAGGATATAACTCAATGATCCAATTTTCCATTTCACTGTCAAAGGTTGAAAAGTTCTCTTCTTTCTATGTTTTTCATAAAACTAGGTTTATCCTGCTATTTAAATGAGAACTAAAATATATATACTGGTCATGTCAAATAAATCTCCTCCTGCCGAGGTTGTAACCATCTTAACACATAGTAAACAAAGGTATATTGGAAGTTAGAAACAAAGAAAGAGAGAGAGAAAGCAGTGACCTCTCAAATGACCAGTGGAAGACTATAGATTGAATGTGGTGTTGCAGATTGGATGTGGTGTTGAGGGATATGGTGTAGGGGAGAACTTGTAGAGTAGGGCTGATGGTTGAACTTGATGATCCCAAGGGTCTCTCCCAACCTATATGATTCTATGATTCTATGACTGTCTGACTTGACTGTCATAAGACACTGCTCCAAACTCAGACAAATGTCAGGGATGAAGGACCAAAACTGGATTTGGCATGAATGGTTCCCCTCAAGCAACCAGCTAAAACACTAAAGGCTTTGACTTCCTAAGATCAGTGTAGCCATAGTAAAAGAATTATTAGGGTTATGATTAATTCATTTTCAATGCATCCTTCGCGTCAATTAGAAACTCTATTCAATTCCTACATCTAAATATGACAGATTAGCATATCTAATGTGGTTTAAGTTATGATTTTTTCATCAAGGTTAATATAATAATTTTGTGTTGCTCTGGACTATCTACATAGAGAATATTAAGCAGCACTGAAACTAGAATTTTCTCACCTATATTGAATAACAGAGATTGTTTTGCTTTTACAGGCCTTTCAGTGTCTGTTAAATGCATTAAAGGCAATGTGCCGCCTTAGGCCACAACCTTCTTTACAATGTTGCACATCACAGCCACAAACTTTTTCTGTAAAAAAATTCAAAAAAGTGAATAGGTTGCTCACAATGCAGGTGTAATCTGTTGACCATCCTATTGCCCATTGCACACACCCCCACATCTAGCACAGCGTGTCGTGTTGCTACGCTGCCACCACAAACACAATTGCAGTTTGAATATTGATAAGAGATGCAATGCTCGTTTTGTCTCCTACAAGGCTGTGATAAAAAAATCTCCTATTCATGAACAGACCAGTCAATTATACTCAAAAGAGTTAGTGAAGTCCGGATGTTTTACACATCTCTTTATGAAAAGTCATGCATCTCATCAGTTTTAGGAATGGCATGGTGTACAACAGGTACATGCAATGCTCCAGCTAAAAGAGAACCAACATGTTGAATCCTGCAGTTTCTATTTTGTGTTGTTTGTTTTTTTTTTTCAATTGGATTAAAAGTCAATGAACTCAAGGAGAACCTTTCCAGTGATTTTAAGGGCTTCAAATCTGAATTCTAATTGGGCTTGGAATTTTTCAGATATTTGGGCTCATGTATGTATTCAGCCAATTTATATAACTTTGCAGTCTTAATTTCTCAAAAACTCTTACCTGTCCCATATTTGGGTTTATGTGTCAAACAGCCTGAGTGACTTTTTTCCCAGCTGTTTCTTCCCTTTTTCACAACCCTTCTCCGAGGGTGTTTTGTGTCGGTTTAGCCATAGGGTTAACCTGCTCCTGAAACTTCTTTACTTTCAGCAAATTTTATTTTGTAGAGCAAGCTGATAATTCTGGTAGTAGAGGAACATTTCCTCTGATGATTCCTAGAGGATGGAAAGTTGGAGTTTGCAATAAGCTCTACTGGCTATTTTGTGTTCTTAAGCATGCACAAGCAAAATTTCTGCCAGCTTAAAAATGGAAAAGATGTCACCCTCTGGGCAGCTTAGAATTCTTCCTTAATAGTTTTCTGCCAAGAATTGTCTGGCCACTGAGATCTTGCTGTTCTCACTTCCAGTTGATAAGCTGCACTGAAGAGCATGACAGCCCTGACATTCACCCTAAATTTAAAAAATAATGATAAAAAATTTAAAAAACAACAGAACAAATTAAATGGACTGGTTAGTTTTGCCAAGGTGATATCAGTTTCATAGAAGCATAGAATGGTTAGAGTTGGAAGGGACCTTAAAGATCATCTAGTTCAAGCCCCCCCGGTGGGGGGGACACCTCCCACCAGACCATGTTGCTCAAAGCCCCATCCATCCTGGCCCTAAAAACCTCCAAGGAAATGAGGAAGGGTTTGGCACAGGGAATTTCTTAGCACTTTTGAACAAATTTTGATCCTGAGTCACTGCAAATTAAGAGCAACTTCTGTTATTATACAAGCTGCAATATCATTTTTGTTTTGTATCTTCAGAGGGAAAATATTAATATTTTTTAAAAAACAGTTTTATTCTTATTTTGCTTTTTGACACAGTTTGGTTTCACTAGGACTGATCACATGCTGTGGTGAGCACAGTTGCAGGATTAACAGTGAGTCTTTTATTGCTAGTTAATTTCTTTAGTAAAAACAATGCTGTATTATTTACTAGTTCTTTACGATTATGTAAGTAAGTAGCCTATTACAATTAATGGGAGGTGCATTTGCCTGAAAATATGGATTTTTCTCTTCGTAGTCTATGAATAAGACAGAGCATTATCACTTTCAGCCTTGTAGACTGAATCATAGCACTGCATAATGCTTCTTCAGTCCATTTTGAGATGACTGCAAATTGTCATATTTTTTTGTTAGAGTAATGATCAAATATTGATATTTCTTCAGTTCATACAGATGGATACAACCTTTTCACATGCAACTTAGTCAATATATTCTGATGTTCACATTAGGGATTTGGAAATCAATGTAGTTTTCCTGTTATTCTTTTATGATTAAATCAATTGGAGTTATTTACTCATAGCAGAAAATATGGGTGATTGCCAACCCTATGGCTTGGTGAATTGCTTTCTCACTACTGCTGCCCTGTAATGAGAAGGTACAGGTTCTCTTCAGGGGTTGACTCAACTTGCTCATGTATAGCAGCAATTTGAGGTGCAGAAATTGTTTATTATTAAGGGCTAGCAATGTTTCCTGCCAAAGGGCATCTTCATCATTTGCCATTACATTAACATTGACAAAGCATGGTAATACTAAAACCCAGCAGTGCTGATCATATGGAGGAAAATAACAGATACTTGGCAATTCAGCTTAAACCAGCCTACTTTATACTCCTGGGGTTGAGAGACCAGTTAAAAGACAATGGAATAATCAAATAGGTGCACAACAGGACTTTTTGGAAGTACTGTTCTTGAGATTTGGACCTATAAAAAGATAGACTATATGAAACAGATTTGATATACTAGATCTGGCAAAGAGATTTTGGTTATCTTTCAGAGGCAAGAGTAAACATTGGTTTGCATCATAGGTTTAAGTAAAGCTACAGTGTAATACAAAGCTTACATTGCTGCAGTCTAAGTTTCCATATTAATTTTCTTTCTGTGTGCATCATCCACACTTTTCATTTGGAAGGGGAAGCATGTGTGTGTATGTATTGTACGCAACTGGCAGTTCCCTTGATGCATTTGGAGAAAAGTATCTCTCATTCATTAAAATTATGTAAGTTCTGACCTATTTGATTAACCTAAAACCTGATTAAGCATTAAATCCTGCTATTCTTATTTTGGGCAGCTCATTCCAGAACGTTAAATTTGGAAGCACTATGACTGAACAACAGCTGTGCTTAAAATGAAGGCAAAGGAAATGACACACTGGTTGAGGTGGTGAGCTTCACGTGCCTTCAGCCAACCACCATTTTTTAAATCACCACCATGTGCACTCCTGAATCGTAGGTACCATTACATTTACACATGTGATTGTATAAGAGGCTTGCATATTATTGAGGAAATCATTTTAGGTTCTTGTTCAAAAGAAACCTCATATAGGTACCTGCTAAGTATACATTTCCATCTCACCCACAGTACTTGAAAATATACTTTAAATTAACTTCAAATTAGGGACAGTCCTGTACTGCTAACACCATGGAGGTAGCTGTTGACCTTGCATTCACATGCTCTCAGCTCTTCCTCACGAGACATGCAGTACTACACATATACAGCTGTGGCCTTGCTCTGTACAGCTTTGGGCTCACTGTAGAAGCCTAAAGACAACAAAATGGTTGAGCATTTTTTTGGCTGGGCAGAGGCAATGCTAACAGTAACCTAATAAGTTTGACTTTCTATGGGAGAGGGAACAGCAAGTCTTACACCTTATGGAAAAACAGATTTTTCAGCCACAGAGTATATAATCATTCATAGAAAGTTTATCAGAAGTTAAGACATCAAAACTCACAGATCAGATTCTCTCCTGCAACAAAATATTTTCCATAAGGGAAAAATAAAAGTAGGTGAGTCACAGTGCCTTGATTCACCAAACCTTTTGTAGGTCAGGGCAGCAAAAGTCTTCTCCAGGCTTCACCACCTGGAGGTGGTCCCTGTCTAGTTTTGTGAGTTTTATTGGATATGGAATATATCCCAAAAAGCAAAAATTGGTCTTTAAGGAAAAAAGGACAGTGGCTAAAGCTAAAGCTGTGCTTTTTTAGCTTTAATGCTAAAGTATAGCCTTGGTTTGGGCAAAGACATGAAGGAGGACAATATCTGATGTCCTCTATGATGACTGTGTAATAAGCATATAGAGCTTCAGTTTAACAATCATTATTATTAATGCTCATAAAATCTCCTGGATAATTATCATTTTGAGATAAGCAATTAAAGAGAAGGAAATCCCTCAAAAAAAAGTAAGGTTTTAAAAGTGAGATCTTGGAAAAGACTGTGACTGCCAAGATTTAGTCAAACGTGATTTTTATGGCTGAGTTTTAAACTTCCTAAATCTGGGTCTGTAACAAAAGTGCTTACAAACCCCTAATTATATCAATGAGACCGAGTGGTTCTACAATGAAAGTCAAGTGTCAATTCATATTACTGCATCTTAAACTTCACACAGCCAAACACAAACATGAACAATGGCAAACCTGGTAAGACAGCAGTGTATTTAGATCTCATTTGAAAACCAGAGGAGCTAATTTTTGTTCCTTGGCAGCAGTGATCCCATAAATCGAGCTCACTGATGAACACTTTAAAACATATTCTCTCTTTCTTCTTCCTTGTCTGATCCAAGCAGGCAAACTGAAATCTCCCATGTGTTCAGCTACTGAAGCCAAGCCTTCCCAAAGCACCCCTAGAAAGCTTTCATTCAACTGAAAACTGGCCACCCAAGTCTCTCAGGTAGTTTTGAGAAAGTCAGTCAAGACCCAAGAAAATGGAGATCAGGACGGGACAATGAAAGAATGTGGATTTTCATGCAGGTTGTATCTCTGGATTTGACAGCACTTTAAAGTTAAGAGCCAGGTCTCAAAATCAGTACCAGCATGAACTTAGGCATTGAAGGAATGACTTAATAATGTGAGCACTGCGGCCAAAATATTTGAAATGGATGACAGAGAGTGACTGGCAGTGTGTGGAGAAGTCTGCTCACAGGAGCTGCCAGGGCTTCTATTAGCAGGAATGGCAGCAGTTCAGGGTGAAGGTAATGAAGGTATATACTGGTGTCAAAATATCTGAATGCTTAAGGAGTGCTGCAAGTGGTTTTTAGCAATGGCAGAAAAGCGACTGTGTCATACACTGAGCTGATTCCTACCTTGACTTGTACAACTGCAAATCTAGTGTAATTCCCCTGATTTCACTGTTGTACCAGAAAAGCAGAATGTGTCTCTGGATCCTTAAAAAAAGCAATGCCAAAATTGACCACAAATCTGAAACGACACAACACCACAAAATTCATACATTTAATAAAATGACTTTTCAGTCCTGTAGGTCATTCCTTGATTTCCTTCCCCCCCTCCCCTCTGTGAGATGACCCAGCATAGTCTTAGGTCCAGCCAGACCACGAAGGGAGGCTTCCTTGGTGGCTTATGGCAGGGTTATGCTCAGGGTCCTGTGTCGGTGACGTGCTGGAAAAGGGCTGCTTCCCTCCTTCCCCAGGAGTGTCAGCACATCAGCAGCATCCTCCTTCTTCACCAGCCTGAATCTAGCCAAGCATTCCAAGATCATTGCCAAACCTGGCTGTTCTTCAAGCCATCATCTTGGTACACGTCGCAAATAAAATGCCAGTGGCCAGCTCCCTCGGGGTAAGCAATCTTCCTAATGAAAATAGGTCTGAAGTCATTATCAAAAATAGCGTTTTGCATATAAGCAGCACAGTTAAATACCTTGATGGAACCCAGTAAATTTTAAGTACAATTTTTTAGGGTGTGAGTGGCAGGCTCTTTCAGCAGAGTTAGGAAATGCTAGAATTCTGTGACTGCAGGCTTGGTTTGCTAATAAAGACAATACCTTACCCTGAAGGTTTTTTCCAGCTGCAACCCCTGAAGCACAAACGTTGAGCATGTATCACACAGAACTGTCAGTTACTTACTGGAGCCAGAAAATTGTTGTTTCAAATGTTACAGTACAGGAAAATCGCCTCTCTGCACTTGCTGCCAAAAAAATGACAGCTTAATTTATGCCATGCTGAAGCTACATTACAGAGCCATTCAGCCTGGCTGTTAAGTACACTCCACGCTCACATCTTCCCCCTGTGCAAGTGCACTGGGGAGAAATACACAGGGACTGTAATAAGGACAATTGGCTGCAGTGTTTTCCATGTCACTGGAACTAAATACAGGTGAAACGGTATCAGCAATAAAATACCTCACCCCAACCTCATCTGCAAAGCGCAGTTCGGCGTGTGGATTCACGAATAATCAGGAAGGATGTGTGACAGAATTGTTATGCATGAAGTGGATTATGGAGAGGTTTGCTTGTGTCAGACCCCTGGGTTTTATGTGGAAGGGAGGTGCTGAGGTATTACCCGTGCCTTTGAAAATTATGTCAGTATCCTTGGTTCAGACCTTCAAAACTTGGCAATGTTTACACTTTCTGAAATTAAAAATCTGACAGTATTAAAGCACAGCCTAGTGTCGATATTTGTCATCAAGGTTTTCAGAAGATATTAAAGATGCACATGACATTATTTAAAAATGAACCATCAGCCAAACAGACCCCATAAAATTATCATCCAAAATGCATCCTAAGATTGCTATGTAGTTTTTTTAAGGCCAAAGCTTAATTTTGTTTGACATTGAAACAATGATCATCCGTGTAATAGAATGAAAAGAAATTATCATGTCTGTTCTTCTGCTTAGTTTATTCATATTAATCGCATGGTAATTATGTCCAGAAAGATTGATCTTAAATAATCTTGCAAATGAAGAATTGTAATTCATTTCATAAACTCATCAAGATCAAAACCAGTTGATCTGGATGTCAGTTAATTTATTTCCCCTCTCCTTCCTTTTCTACTCAATGTTTGTACGAATATTAATGTGTGCAATATGAATGCTCACCACTTACCTTTAGAACACTTTTGCAAACAACTAACTCATGCACAGCAGTCGGGCTTCATAGCCATCTTCTGAGGTGGAAGGCAATAAAACAAAAGACTTCATGAAATAAATCAAATGCATTTACTGAGATTTTCAAAGGATAAGAAGTCTTATTTACCCGTTCTAGATTTTGCTAGGAAAGCTACTCACAGTAAGTAGGACCATGTATAACATCATTGTGGATGGTCTGACGAAAATATTTCTTACTAAGCAGTGGAAATTACACACTTGGAAATTATGGGGATGACAAAGTAACTTCAGAATTCATCATAACATCAGAACAATGTTGGTCTTAGAACGGGCATGGTTTCTCCAGGAGCCCATGTGGGCTCGTGTCCACATTTATTTTGGCCTGAATGAAACATTTCCTGTTCTTGTTTTCACAGAGTTTACATTTTGAATGAACTCCAAATCAGAAAAAAAAGATCTCAGTTGAAATGAGTGACATATGTCTGTTAAACAAGAAATAGCCAGCAATTTTCATGATCTTTATGCTGAATTGTAAACCTTGTTCTGCTTCACCCAAGGGAATCAAATGCTAGGAAGACTTTCAGCAAGGTAAGATGAAGTCTGTCATTTAGTAAGGCAAACCAAATGAAAATAACATAATTCCATAATTTGACTTAAATTTCAACTGCAATTTAGTACATTAATGCTAGAATATGGTTTAGTCTTTTCTTGAAACCTCTCATGAATTCTAAATGCCTTTTCAAGCTTCTGTCATTTAAAACCCCATTCACTCCAAATTGGGCATATAGCAAGGTTTTATCTTACAGTGCTTGTTGGTTTTTTTTCTCTCTCTCTGTGTAAAGTCCTTGAATTGACTCACTATATTTTTTATGCCTGTTCATAGATTGACACTATCAAATCCATAATCTCTTAACACATACGGAGCATTTCACACAAGGCATTTTCTATGTGATTAGGAATGCTGTAAATTATCCATTTTCATTTCATGAGAAATAGGTTCCTGTATTATAAAGGGTCTGTGCCAATCCTATTCTTTGGAGAAAGAAACATGATGTTCTGTTTCTTAGGAGCCATAACTCATCGCTAGTTCTACCACATAAACAACAGGCTTGTCTTTAGCATGTGTATCTCTACTTATAAGGATGTCTACAAATTGTCTATACTTCGGCTGTGCTGCCATTTAGAATATTATTATCACACATGAAATAGGGGAGGCAATGCACTACTGGAAAAATGATTAATGATTAATGACTGGTTAATCAGACACTGAATGTATTTCCTCATAAAATTAACCAACAAAGACCAAGGAAGGTGCAGAGATGTCCTAGGTTTCACCTATGTAGCCCTAGTAATTTGGTATATTAACAAGAAGAAAGGAGCTGCACAAATCTGACAGTCATATTTTACAGTTTTTCTCCTGAGAAGACAGAAGCACACTGGTGCTGAAACCAAAGTCGATCTAATTTTACAGTATTGGATAAACTTTCATGGTTGAGGCAAGGGATTAGAACTCTGAGAATCCATTTTGTCCTAGGAACTCCCCCAGATCAGTGTATGGCTGGTCATCAGGAAGAGTCATTAGATGAAACCTAAGAGCGCTTTGGGCTTTCAAATTTCTAATTAATGAAGTCTAAGTGTTCCCCAATCCAGCACTGATTGGAGTGAGGTTTCCTAGATTGGGAGAGACTCATTACATACACTAAGATGCAACAAATCTTGAAGTTGTAGGTTGTGTGGCTGCATAGAATTTCTGTGTCTCAGAAATACACTCATGTTCTGAGGGTGTTTGGAAGTACCAGAATGAGGACTCATCTGAAATACAGAAATGTGTATGTATAGCATCATGTCCTTTGTTAGATTTTATGAACATTTTAAAAACTACACCTGCAGCAAGCATGCAACTTTGGTTGCCTATAATATATGCCAATATGGAATAAAACTACTTTGTATTTTTCTGTAGGAAGGAGAACTGAAGTGATTGTGGATGAGGTTGAGACATTATTTAATTCTTCTGTGCCTTAGTTTACCCATCTGTAAAGGAAGATAATGGCTTGTCTCACAGCTTGGTTTAAGACCTGATTGTCATTTTAAAAGCATTTCAGACTGTTATTATGATTGTATAGTGTCAGAGATATTCCTTGTTCCTCATGGAGGAATGAAAAATAAAGATACTTCTGAGTCCACAGAACTTTAGTCCCTCGATAAAAGAATAACATTGTTCAGATATTTTTTCTGTTTATTTTACTTGTATTGTTTGCCACAATTTGCCAGAGAGTTTATGGTAATAGACTTCAGTTCACTGGGTGAATTATTCACTAATCTTGCCTATTATCTTAATGGACATGTATGATTCATTGGCCAGACATCATATTTCTTTTCCTAAGACTCTTTAGAACAGGTAGGAACTAACAAGTAGTGAATGATAAGAGATTTTCAGGAGAATGGCTGGTTGCACTAAAGCGGCGTGACTATGCATTCACCAGTTTAATTGAATAAATAATGGTGAACAGCAGCTCACTACCTTGTAAGATTCACTGTGCTTTAAGGGCTGCCTTTGATTCACCTAGCATTAATCTGAAAGCGTAAGAATCAACTTCATCCAGTTAAAAGATAGTCATGAGTCACCAAAAATTTCAGTAATGTGAGTACTAAGCACAGAGCTTTTGGATTACTTCAGCCACCTGGTACTACAGTCCATATATATTCCTGCACGGGTAAGCAGCTTGTGTGTGAATTCTGCAGAGCCATGATGGGTGAAATATTGCCCTGTTTACATCAGAAGGATTGAAAAGGCCGTGTTATCTCCCATTTGTCTGGGGTTTTTTAATTATTATTTGTATGAGAGCACTTCTTGCATCATCTATGAGCTAGTGTCAAAGGGGATCAGTTAATCTGTAATGGTTCAGGTGAATGTGTAGTGTGGGTGAAATACACTATTAATAGAAAAAACATACATGCTGTCCCTTTAAACAGTATTTTGTTGTATTACCTCATTAATTCCATTACACACTGGAAGAATGACAGCTAACTTCATATTAAGGACAAGTGTCCAACAGATCAGAAAGCTAGTAATAGCATTTTCACAAATATATTATATGGTAATAAGTGATTAGATGGGGCTTAATTGTGAGTATAACCTATTTAAAATGAGAAATGTAAGACCTGAAGACTGCAGTTAAGTACTTAAAAGAACATGCTCAACTTATTTTTAAGTGTGCATTTCAGCCATTTCCATCAACCAAAGCTGATAAAGCTAAAGAAGGTTCCTAGGAACAGTCTATGTGGTAACCATTCAGTTCTCCAAGAAGTAACCGAAAAACAGCTTCCAGAGCAGAATGAAGTCCTACATCTTTCAACAGGAGGTGACAGGACATAAGACATGGGTTTTAGTTGCCCTTCTAAATGAGCACTGCCTACCAAATCTGCATGTTTGCATTGGACCCCAGTGTGGCTGGGAGATGAGAGTTCCCTTTTGAAGACTGCACGTCTCTCTCTTCATTGCCGTATCAGACTGGTGGATTATCTGTCTTTGTCATGAAGAGTTTGATAAGCATCACAGTTTTCATTTTGCACATGTTTTAGTAGCAAAAACCTAGATGTAGACGTCCCAGAGGTTATTGATGAGAGTGAGAACCACATAAACAAGATAATTAATTGCACAGATATATGAATGAGTTAATCTCGTGTTAGGTTGAACTGATGTGGACATACCTGATGATAAAACTATTGAAAAGATAAAATTCTTTGCTGTCATTTGTCAGAGTCATTGTTGCATGTTTAATTTGCATTTTGGTGGAATATAATGAACCAAGATCTTTTAGCAACTGGAAACAGATTACACCATTTCTCTTCCCTTTACTCAATGAGAAATATAGATGGAGTAGATTTTGTTTAATGTCAACAAGCAAAAGCTACTCTGGACTATGGTCTGTAAAACAACACTTAGCTAAACATTAGCTGCTGTGATGTTAATACTAGGGTGGGATTTTTGGGAGCCTGTTCAGGACTCAAAGCTGGAATGCTCTTGCCCATGGTGTAGGACAGACCCATGTCATCTCAGCTGGCTTGTGGCACCCTCCAGTCCCACTGAGGCAACTTGCCATTGGCTGGAAATATGCTGGCCAGCAGGTTAACTGGCCACATTATCAGCCAAAACAGCTTTAAATCTGGTCATGGGGAGCAGATGGCTGGAAGCATTCGTCACTTGCCTGTGACAATTTTGTTGTAGTAGAGCTCATGCTTTGCTATATCTATGCTTGTTGGCTAAATTTTAATTCATTTTATATCACATGGTCTCTCAAACTAATAGCATTTTCCTTTTCTAGAGCACCCAGTATTGCCAGGTAGCGAATGTGCCAAACAAACTTCCTGATTGGGTTAATTATTTAGGAACCGGGAGCGTAACACCTAATCAGACATTCATCGGGGAAGCCAGATTTTGCTTTTTTCCTTGGGGTGGTCTAATCCTTACGATATTAGATGTGTCAGAATTCAATTGCAAAGGAAATCTATGGCAGTACACACGGCCAGAATTTTGTGGTGATGGCCTTAAACCGATTTTTCAAAACTGGAGACCCAAGTATTACAGCATCCCACAAGCAATCTTTGAATTGGAGCAGAAGATAGATGGGCACAAGAGAAATGCTGTTGCTATTTTCCCTTTTTATTAGTAATTTCAGCCTTTCCTGCACCTTTCAAATACAACTCATATATCCCTGATCTCTTTCAGGCATATCATGAGGAAAATAGGGTACCAGCAGATGTTTCTGCTTTCAAGAATATGACTCATAGCCAATGTCTCTAAACTACAAAAAAAACCCAAACCCAAACAAACAAGCAAACAAAAAACAACAACAACAAAACCCTCTTTGCAAAGCAAGGAAGATGGAAACTCTAGAAGGCTTTGATATGTCATGGAAATAAGTAAATGAGTGGCAAAATAGAAGAAATGTATCTCCACAATCTAGCTCTGAGGATCACTTGTTACTTGAGAGAAGTGATGAGCCCACACATCTACACAACCTGTTTTCAGGTCTTTGTAGAGAGTGATGAGGTCTCTTCAGTCTCCTTTTCTCCAACCTAAGTCACCCCAGTTCCCTCAGCCACTCCTCATAAGACTAACTCTCCAGAGTCCTCACCAGCTCTGTTGCCTTTCTCTGGACTGGCTCCAGCATCTCACTGTCTTTCCTGTAGCCTGGGGCCCAAAACTAGAACACAATAAGCAGGGTGTGACTTCACCCTTGCCAAGTACAGGGGGACAATCACTTCCCTAGTCCCGCTCACCACACTATTTCTGATACAAACTGGGATGCTCTTGGCTGCCTTGGCCACCCAGTCACACTGCTGGCTCATATTCAGCCAGCTGTTGACCAGCACCCCCAGGGTGCCAGGCACGGCAGAATGAACTCCTATAGATGCTCTTCCTCTGCTTGGTTTTCCTACCACTTTATACTTGGGACAGTTTTTCCTCAGAGCAGAGGAAACCTGTCCCCATCTCCAGTTAAAGCTCTCTCGTCTTATCTGAGTCCTCAGAGAAGCATGGATGAAGACTGTATTTTTGGCCTCTTATGTTTTGTGCTTTATTTCATGAGTTATTATCTTTCATACTACATTTTTCATTTTCTTCACTTCCTTCAGCTGAAACAATGATTAGGCCATCTCATCTCAATAGAAGGAAGTTACATTCTTGGTTTTATTAGTCAATAGATATTAGTGGATTTTTCTGCAAAATGAAATAGTAATTTAGTAATAGTAATAATAGTTAGTAGTAGTATAGTAATAGTAATTTTCTATTAAAATGCTAGTTTTGAACACAAAGGCAGTCTTTACTGCATCAGGAAGATACAGTAGCTCATACATACAGTTCAGTTTAGGACAAAATTCCATCAGGTGCCTAACCAGGCTGGCACTCTAAACTGTCTGAAGGTTCAGCAGAAAATGTTGTCATTGATTGTATTAATTGTGTAACTTTGTGCACTAAGATACTTTGGTTTCATTAATTTTATCAATCATACTTTAAAATAACATCTTATACTAAACCTAAATATCTACAAAACATAAATTGTAAAATTTCTTTTGTAACAAAAATTATGGAGGCTTTTTTTTTTTTTAAATGCTAGACATGAGGCACTGATCCTTTAAGCTACCATTAACAACAAAAATCTCTTAATAGTAAGCATTAAAATTTTCTTGTCACTCAAAAATATTGAAATTCATATTTGGAAACAACTTTTTTTATGATTTTGTTTTAGGTTCTATCAAGGCAGATGGAGAGGAAGACAAGGAGAGCAACTAAAATGAGAAATGTAAATTCTTTCCTTCAAAATTGAAGTGTTTTATAATAAACAAAGAGCTAAATTTCTAGTTGCTAAGAGACCTACGTCAAAACAACTACCTTTTCCTTCTAAATAAGGACCCAGCATAGGCTACTATTTAACTCTTTGTGGTCTCCAGCTTTCTACACCATAATGTTGAGAATGAGCAAAGAAAAAAAAAGCAACCTTCATGTAACTACAACAAAGGCAGTTAATAAAACATAATGTACTCAGTTATTTTATTCACTCATATCCAGGATGTTATCAAAGCCTCCTTTTTTTCCTCAGGAAAAAAAAATGCAAGGACATGTCAGACTACATAAAATTACTGTGTTTCATTGAAGTAATAAGATAAACTGTCTCCAGAATGTGACCCTTTAGAAAAACAAAAAAGGAATGTTTTGAGCAATATGTTTAAGTAGTGCCTGTATTGTATTGACTAGCTCCCACAGCGATGGTGTCTTTGATCCACCATGTAAGAGAATGTGTGGCTGCAGGCCAGCAATAACAGCCACAGAAACCTTTCAAGAGTCAGGAGCTTTTCCATTTTTTTCCCTCCCCCCCTTTTTATGTCAAGGAAATCAAACACACAGCTAAAGGGCATCATAAATATATCTGATCACTGTTCAGGGGGTTTCCAAAATGAGCCACTGGAGAGATGATCTTTATTGCAAGGCCAATCCCAGATTTAATCAAAGCAAATGTGCTTTAAAACCTAGTTGATTAAACTGGAGTAAATGTCAAAACAAAGAGCAGAGAACAGTATTTACACAGAAGACATGTCCCTTTCATTTGTGCAATGCCAAGGACAAGTTTCTGCTCACTTCTGAATGCTGTTCTATTCATCAGGAAATTTGTCCAAAGTACCCTCTTCTGGGGTTTGGGAAAGGATGAACAGCAGGCACCGTGCTTTCAGTTAGCTTTTCAGCTGCTTCAGTGTCTCCATAGATACTTCTCATATCTTTCTCATTCAGCATTCAATGAACCTCCCTCACTTAACCACAGAACTATGAACCAAGGAACCATAATTATTTATAACTTCTTGGATTCTGCTCTTTAAAGAGCCCTGCCTGTGAAGCCAAGCTTCCTCACCCAGGATCAGAATGTCGACCTTGTCTCACTGCAGGTCTAGTGGAAGAGAAAAATGCCAACTCTCAGTTTGATTTAACTTGAGCTCTATAGACAAGATGCCATCCAGATGATAATTTCTGACACTGGAAGAGGAGGAAATCGACACCTGCTTCGAGATTCTTGCTGACTGTTAGAATGTTTGAAAGTTGTTTTTTTCCTGACAGAGAAGAGAATATCAGAAGACAGGAGGTCTACACTAGAAGCTCAGGGGAAGTTTGACTGTTGCCAGTCTGAGCCACATTGGGGCAAGTGCTGCACTTCACCCATAATAAAAAAATAAATAAATTTTTAAAAGAGATATAAAAAAATGTATGCAAAAGAAACTTATCTGGTAAGAAGGGACAAAATATCCTCAGTAATCACATTGTAGTTGGCAAAAAAATGAAAAGTTACAGGGGGGTCACATATATTGCAGTCCACCCTCCAGAAGCCCCCTCTGTTTCTTCCAGCTTCCCAAAGTACCTGCAGCCTTTTGGGAACAGTGTGGTTTTCCAGCTCCTCCTCCGCAGGTACAAGTAATGGTCTGTCCCTCCATCACTTCATGTTGTCTGATGAACCTTCATTGGGAAATACGTGATATTTCAGCCCCTCAGTCCTGTCTGCAACCCACATCCTTTGAGAAATATAAATGACCTCTGAATTCTGCACAGCCTCAGGATGGTTTCACTCATAACAAGCACATCACTGATGAGGTGTACCTCAGTGTACACAAGCCTTCACTGTCCGTGAAATAGTTTCCACGGTTCTTTTTTCCCCATCTTTGCTTCTCTTATTCATCTAAGTCCATGTTTCACTCCTGCTTTGTGATTTGTTAGGAGCCTGCATGCAAAGGTTTTATGGTGTCATTGTATTCCTGATGCAGAGTCAGCTCCAGCGGGGCTGAGTCATCTTTCCCCCCAAACTCTGTCACTACGTTTGTGTTCAACAATTGCAGGGATTCAAAGGTCACCAGAGCAGTGCAATGAAGTTACTAAAGTTAGATCAGATACGTACTACAATGAATCAAAGTAGACTCAACTCAGTAATTAAAAAATACTTGTTTAGAGAAGGGAGAAGCTAGCAGGGAGCTCTGAAAGGCCAGCTTCCGAGGCAGGTGTATGACATACCTCTCTCAAACACCACAAATGGATGGGGAAGGTTGGAGGAAGAAATGAAGTGGGGGAAACATCTGCTTTTGGCAGCTGCCAACTCTCTTTCAAAAGTGTTGTGAGAAAAAACGAGTGTGGGTGAGCTGGTGCAGAATACAGAACTGCAAGCATGAGTTAGCAGAGTCAGAGGCAAGCAAGATGTGCACACTTTTTCTTCAA
Organism: Jacana jacana; assembly: GCA_013400555.1. Taxonomy (NCBI): domain Eukaryota; kingdom Metazoa; phylum Chordata; class Aves; order Charadriiformes; family Jacanidae; genus Jacana; species Jacana jacana. The sequence goes on along the minus strand of VZTM01015603.1, from coordinate 101,748 downwards.
GAGCCAGCATGAGACACCTTAGTCCCTTGTTTGGATGTCAAACCATATGGACTACTTTATAGATACACAATGAGGTATTCTTGCGCTCCCACAAGATGAATTCCTGAATTAATTTATTAGTTAATGAACTGTGGGTTATTTAGTATTAAAAATGGCCTGTAGAGGACAGCACTGCATATTTGGGAACAACACTAACAACATAGTGATAATCAGTCACCATTTTCAGTTGTGATACTTTAGCATTTGTTTTCTTAGGTGATAATTCTGTAATCCCTGTGAAACACACTTATATTATTTGGTACTCTAAAATGACAGATAAAACAAATCACTTATTTAATCTTCAGTTTACATGTACTCTCATGATTATAATATCTGTCTTCTACCAAAATCTTAACCTCAGTGCCATCTAAATGCAATTTTTTTTTGATGCAAAATTATTATGGGACAGGACTGAAACAAGTCACCAAATCACAAAGGGTGTCCTTATTGATTATTTAGGCCTGATTGTTTTGTAAAGCAGTTGCAGATGTTCAAGTCAGCCTTGTGGTTTGCTTTTTTTTTAAGCTGAAGAATCAAACTTGCTCTCGATAGTGAATGCTATATGAAAGGAAAACGATTAGGTGTTTTCCAGTTCCTGTGGTGGTGGGCTGTCACTTGTGTCTGTCACATAACAATTTTGTGCCTGCCACTGGATGAAGTGACATTTCTGAGGGTCAGTGTTGATATTTTCAAACCTAACACTGCTGCCCAGTATCCACAATCTGTTAAACCAGTATAGGCTGAGCTGCTTCAATGAAATTGCACCAGAAATTCTCAATGCAATAAATGAGATCAAAACCTAACCCTACTCGTGGCAGGTGATGGAAGGGTAACAGAGCAGCCTTGAATCTTCAACCTCCTTTCCTTCTGCCTCAAACCAGACAGACAGCTATGGGAAATATTTACTGAAAGAAAATGCCTTCTAGAAAAATACTAGATGTTTAATATTTATTCTTCCTTGTGACAGTCTGGAAATTTATGCATAACTTACAAATTCTGACTTTATGAACCCTTCATGTAACTATAACCGTCAATGTTAAGAGTTTCTGGCAGGGTCTGTGTCTCTTATCACATACTTTATCCAGAGGCAGCTAGAGGACAACTGAAAGAGATGTTAGCATGGGATAAGTGCCTTGGAAAACAATGAGTATGACAAAAAACTGAGCAAGTCATGTACTGCAGAGATAGCTATGGATAATATCTGGCATGGGAGTTAGCATGTCATGTTTTGGGATTGAGAGCTACGCTCTGGATAGTACCAACAACACCACAAACCAGGAAAGGAAAAGAAAAGTTTGGTTTAAACAGAGCTGCTCAAAATGAGGGTGGTCTCCTGGCTTCCTAGGCCAGGGGATCTAAACTAAAGGAGTAGGGTTCTGAGCAAGGAGAGAGAACCTGAAGCTGAAATGAGACTGTGGGGATCAAAAGGATGGTGGGATTAAAACAGGGTGGGAAAATCAGAGGATTTCCATAGTGGAGAGGAAACAAACCCGGAGGTTTTTATGTGCAGATTTTTCTACCTTTGTTTGGAGCTGTAAATAGCTCTTTTTGCATATGAACAGTGGGAATGTGTTAAAAAAGGTAGTTTAGAAAGCTTGCCATCTTTGTTGTGAATGAACTGAAAGGCAGGAAAAAAACCCAGCCCTAGTGAGAAGGTAACAAGCTGCAGAGCAGACTGGGAGAAGGGGATGGTGCTAACACTTTTTTAGGGGACAAAGGGGACTGGAGCAGCTCCTAGCCCTTCTGGGCAGGAAGGCTTAAGCAGAGCTATTACACCTGCAATGAGACAACGGCACAGAACTAGGGTGCTCCTGGACTCAATAAACCCAAAAGTGGCAATCCTAACATCATTTACTAAAGCAAGGTGTTCCGAAGCCTGCTGTGGTTCATTTAAGAAGGTCCTTCTCTTGGAAGTAGAACCTCTTGCTTTTCACTGACTTTTGAGGAAGTGTTGGCTGAAGCCAATTCCTTTGCGGGAGTGCTGAGTTGAAATCCTGCCCAGCTCCAGGTTGAGAAGAAAGGGCAGGATGGACCCTATTGCTAAATAAGCACATTCATGCAGAACTGTATAGGAGTCTGTTCATACAGAGCAAAGTTAATATTGTTTATAATTAAGCTAATGATATATTAACTTTCTTTTATTATAGTCAGAAGCCTAATTGCTTGCTATAAGATATGAGCTTCAGTACTGCGTACGTTAAGTATGTCAAATATTCAGAGGAGTGGCACACAGAAAGCTTCACAAGATTAGTTTTGGGTGTTTGGCTTTGTTTTATTTTCCAGGTTTTGTTCCTGGTTTTTAAATGCACGCTTTGACTTTAGAATGTCACAGCTCTTCAGACTCATGACCCGCTCGATGGTGTGGTTCAGTGTTAGTCTAATCAAAACATGTTAGTCACAGGAATATTTGTGAAACGCACAGATGACAGCTTCACTATATGCATCCAGGATGAACTATCTCTTCAAATGAATGACATCAATGTAATCTCTCTGAATTCAGCAAACTATAAGTCATGTCAGCTGTGTTCTACCAACTTTACAAGACTGTAGGACCCTAATCAATCTCACAGTCATGTTTTTAATCCAAAATGTTTAACCTTGCCCATTTACAATGTCATGCCTGGAAACCCGCATAGCAAACCAGACTCATTTCCTTTCTTAGAAATTGTCTTTAATAATTTCTGTACTTGCTGACTTATAAACAATATGATTGTCAGGGAAGTGTAACAACTTCCTGAAAAAGACATTCTTACATGAAATAATATTTGGGGTGTTATTTTAATTTGGCTGAAAACAAACATAAAGTGACACATTAAATGGTAGAAAGAAGTATTATTCTATAGAGGATAAAAATATTTTTCCTATACATTCACAATTTAGGAGGACAATTTAATCTTCTAGCCACAATAATTATATACCACATAATCCTTATATGTTAAAGCTGCCTTGTGTGATGGAAGCGTAATCCTGTCAAAAGAATTTGCATATGGCATGCTGGCTTATTAAGTCCTCCATCATAATTAACTGATTAATTTTAAATCATGTAATTTTGAAAGAAGCCAGAAAAAGACCCAATAAAATACTCAAAATTCAAAATACCAAATTTTACAGTATGTGACATGATCAAACAGAGAATCACACAAATATATCACATCAATGAAGCTGTTAAGTATATTTTTTCATTAATTTCAGGGGCTATGCTATTAAGGGATTACAGTATAGGCAATATTTTCCAAGACTAAAGAATGTTCCACTGTATGGTAGGTGCTGAAGAGAAGGCTAATGAGAAAAAGAGTGATTGTGACAAGCAATTATGTCACCTATGTGAATGGCTTAATTTTCTAAATTAGCCACTTTGATAATTATGACATCTCATTTGTCTTTTAATTCCATGAGCTGTGAAGTTTACCTTTGATTTTTTTCCAATCAGATAAGAGGCTTTGATAAGCCAAGGGTCTATTATGTGCCTGAAAAACTCACATTTCAGTCTGATTGTCTGCTCATCTGCTTGAACTGGAGCAAATAGCACTCTTCACAAGAGCTCTCCAAACAAGGCTTCCACTCCTTCTATTTGCAGGAGCTATTAAAAAAATATTTGCCAAGCAAATTAATAATGTAAATAAAACTACAAGTAGGAATGTTTGGTCTGCCTAAGAGGGAAGGCAAACAAACTGCTTTCAAGCACTTTTTAAACCACTCGAACAACAGGCCGTTTGCATACAAGCAATTAGCATGTTAATTACAAATGCTTCTTATCCACTCATTAGAACATTTCTGAGATTCACTGACAAATATGGGTCTTTCTTTAATTATCTTCACTCGTAGGAGAGTTATGAAGCTTGCATTTCATTAAATTAAAAAGGAAAGAGTAGCATTTTAAATAATTAAAAGAGAAGAGTACTATTTTAAAGAATTAGCTCTGAATTGGGATTTAACTACAGCAACTACTTGTAACTTCTGTGTTCATGTGTACGATGAATGCTGTGTATGGTTTATATATAGTATGGAAAATAAATATTTCAGGAAATTTTTGAATATATCTGTTCCTCACCCTTCATTTTCCTTCACTGAATAGGCATGGATTTTAGCTTGCAGGGACTGGGTTAAAAGATATGAGAGGGAACAGAATAGTTGATGCTTTGTAGAGGAATCTGACAAAGTAAAATGCCATTTAACATGTAAACTCATTTAGTCCCATCTTCTCCTTTCTTTTTGGATGCAGTGGTTACTGTTCCACCCCAGAGGGAATAAGAGCAGACAGATTGTTCTTTTCAAAATAAAACTACGCTGCATTGTCATTATTTCTATGCCATGCTTTCACATTGGCATTAAATCAGCGGGAATCAATGAAAAGCAGGCTTTGCTCTCTGATAACAGCCACAACTGGGCAGAATGCAGTCCAATTACTTTGATCAGGATGTCAATATTTGTGATATTGAAGCACAAGGCATGCAAACTTACAAAGCTTGCCCACTACGAGTGGGCAAAAGCTATGATGCTGGGTTGAAATGCAACAGTACGTATGCCTCCTCGTGTAAAGTGTTTGTACAGCTCTTAAAGAGCCTTTTCAGTTTATTTGCTATACAGAGAGGGATGGGGGGTTATTGCTTGTTTTTGCCAAAAGCATTTTCCACTTCTATTCTAAAGACTAAACAGATGTAGGAAAGACATTACAAACTCTCTTGGCCAATGCTAAATGACTTGTGTGCAAAAGTTATTGCTGTTCCAAACGGCCTTTTAAATGATATTGAATCCCTCTGCTCTCCAGTAAGTACCTAAGGTGAGACACCCGCTAACAGTGATGATGATAGCCTAAATCACAGCTTCATGAAAGTAGCCAATCCATTTGAAATGTCATGTCTGCTTTTGCAGTATATTCTTTTTCTGACAAGTTTGAGTGATGATAATGCTTTTGGAAGTGTATTTAAAACAAAGGTCTCTTATTATCTTTCAAAGCCATATGCATTTCAATTAGTTCACCATATTTTACCAAAATGTAATTTAAATCCTAACGTAGAATCGATTCATAGAATCATAGAATCATAGAACCATAGAATCATAGAATGGTCCAGTCTGGAACAGACCTCTAGGGTCCTCTAATCTGGCCTCCCCACAGTCAACAGGGACACCCCCAACTAGAACAGGTTGCCCAGGGCCTCCTCAAGCCTCACCTTGAATATCTCCAGGGAAGGGGCCTTAACCACCTCCCTGGGCAACCTGTTCCAGTGGTCCACCACCCTCAGAGTAAAGAACCTGTTCCTAACAACCAATCTAAATTTGCTCCAGTGTTCTGTTTTAGCTTCCACTTGCAAACTCAGGTGAACACCTGGGAACTTCTCCTATAAAATGTCATTTGGCATGAGATACAGGATTACCTCAGTGTGACCAGACCTCCAAGGATTATGTGAAAGTTTGTAAAAGGAATGCAATACCATGCTTTGACACAGTTGCCTGCAGCAACAGGTCACTGGGGACTTTTCTATCCTACTCTTCTACATTTCTCTTTTGTCATTTCTCATTGTCCTTCTCAATGTAGAACTTCTGATGTATCTAAGCATCTTACTCTCTGCTGGATGGAGTGAGGCATTTGGGACCAAGGTCTAGATCTCCCATGTAAAGGGTTTTTATAACTTTCATGGTTAAGTTTTCACTATTTTTTTTCCAGAGAAGTTCCTGAGGCACTTTGGGTTCAAATTTTGGTCTCACTGAAGTCACTGATCATAATTTCATTACCAGCATTTTGCTTCCAATTGCCTACCTCATGTTTCAGTACTTTTTGGATTGAACACTCCAGGTTTCAGAATTTTCGTTCTATATGAGAATTACTAGAACACTTAGCAGCTTTGTTAAAGATGCACACTATTATACGGCACTTCAAGGTTTGTTGTTTGCTAAACTGCCTCAAGAGAAATGCAGCTAGAAAGTTTTATAAAGCTTAGATTAAGTCTTGCTTCTGCAAATCAAATCTTTAGGGAAATTCTGAATTTCTAATGACTGCCCAAAATCTGTGTCACTGTCATTCTCTCATTGTTCCTCACCTTAAAGCCCTGAGTTTGTTCTGCACTATGTGAAACAATGGCACAAAAATGGTACAGTTTTGTGTAACAGAGTCAGACTAGATGATATCAAGAAGTCCTTTCCAACCTAAATGATTTGGTCATTGTGTGATCACCATTCTTATACTGAAAAATTCTGAAACAGAAACATTTGTTTAAAACACCTGGAATAGAGAAAGTGGAACTATTATAGGGTATCTACCATCTGCAATTCAGCTTTGTAGGAATTGAATACTGAATGATTATAACACAATAAATCTCTCTAAAAGCTAAAAAGGAAAATAAATAGAAGAGCCTATTATTTTAGTATCTTTTTTTTTAAAATTATCATGATCATATTTTTATTTCTACAGAGCACTCTCTTCCTGCTCCAGGGCCAGGCTATTTATAGTTGGACATTAAATAAAGCCATCATATTGAAATGATTACATCTAAATTGTACAGTAGAACAAACCTTGGATGCCAATACATCTTTTTTTATTAAAACCATTGATAAAGCAAGGTCAACTATTTAAATTTAAAAAGTGCCTTCAACTCACAGTCATTTGGAACCTTGTAAAAAGGCGAAAGCAGTATTGGAGGCATTTTGCAATGAAACATAGGCAGAAACCATAGTTGGAGAGAAAATTCACTCTATTCCCCTATAATTCCATTTTAAGAATGCAGCAGAAATCCATTCATTTCCTTGCCTGTTCAACTTTCCACTTAAGTCTCTGAAACTTTTCTCTGATTTCTCAAGTTTACTAAAACAAGTCACTCCCCCCCCAAATTTTCACAGCACTCCTTATGTCCCTGACTTTTATCTCCGACTGTCTACACTTAAATCCATCTGGGATGTCAGATTTGCTATTTGAACCATCAGCTTCCCCTTTCCCTAGTTTTGCCTTCCCTCTAGTTTCTGTTGCTCATGGATATCGAATTGCTAATTTAATAACTGTTCCTACCTCTTTTAGTGTTTCTTCTGATATTTCTACTGCAACTCCACTTTCCTGTCTCGGTTCCTGTTCAAGCTGCTATTTCCCTTTCCACAAGAATATTTCCAACCACGTGCACACATTTGAATGGCCCTAATTTTCAGGCAGGTGGAAGATTCACAACAGCAGACTTTTTCAGAGTTCAGCTCCAGTCAAAATCTCCACTATTAAGGACTAAATTTTAACTACTGCTTGCCACAGTAAGGGCCAATGGCTAGAGCAAATGCACATTGCACTGTAGAAAATAAACTTACAGATCTGGTGTTTGTGGATTAATTTCACATGGAAGTTTAAAACTTTATGTATGCATTTGTGTAAGAACCTCAAATCCACTAAAACAGAAGAGTAAAATAAAATAAAAACATGCAGTCAGGAAAAGTGTTCTTTTTCAAATGTGCAGGTGGACAATCTGAATTCTGCAGAGTAGTAAAGTAATGCCATTTAATACTTGGGTGTTGTTTGCCTGCTGACTTACTTGGGCTTTCAACAGCTCTTTGCACTCTCTTATGTTTTTTTGTTTTATTTTCTCACAACTGCTCTACCTTGACCACAAGGAGCCTTGAAGAACAGCTGGAATGACACACAGAGTCTGATTGACGGCTGCAAGACCCAGATGGTGAACTCTCAAAAATGTTGCTGGCAGATACTTTTACTGCTGGAACAGTTGGGGTTTTTTTATGTGGTTCCCTTAGCTGAAGTTTTACTGAATGCTGAGCAGTGGCTTCTTGGCTAAGGTCCATTCAAGCTGCATTTGGATCTTGCTGAGATGGCTACAACCTCATAAAAGTTCATTGTTTATCCTCACTCGCACTCATGGAGAGTTTGCCAGCTCGTAAGCACTTGTATTCTTAGGAATTCTTCAAAATAGCTGCCAGCAATGGGATGTTTTGACTTCACTTTTACTGCAGAGAAAACCCTTTCAGAAAATCTTTGTCATGCTGTTTATACATACTGTACATTTTATGTGGAGTTATTTATAGAGCTGTGAGAGTTTTGAAAGACTAGAGTTTTCTTTGTTTAACATGTCTTTCAACCCAGAAGCATATCATAGGTCAATAAAAACGTCTCCAAGACAAACATTTTCTTTTGTGGAGTAATCCTTTCTGACTAGTCTCTAAAACTTCCATTCATACCACAATACACAAATTTTGGTGCTTTCCAGGCTCCCTTTTCCCCTGATTAGACTTACAGGTGAATAATGCCTAATTTTAATCTGTCTCAGACTGATCATTTCAGCCAAGTACTTTTGTGTAAATATGATACCCCTCACTGACAACTCATCAACAAGCAGGTTTTGGCTACTGAAACACTGCTAACAAGTGAATAACCCCGAGTAGTGAAATTGTGACCTATAATATTGAAAATGCTGCTTGTGAGGGAAAATCAAATACAAAAGTCTGCAACCCTGAAAAATGTTTGGCAATTCTGAATCTGTCACAGCAACTTTTGCCTAATTTGTGCATTGGTATGTGTGGTGGGATTCAGTTTGGGTTTTGTTTTTTTTCCTCTTTGAGTAATCTCTCTAAAAGCTACTTATAGCATCAGAAGAAATTGGTGTTCTTCAGTTCTTCTCCTAGATTTCTAGGTAGTGCTGCTGTGTTCCATTCAACATCAAACAAATGCCCCAAATACATGACACGTGTTTTGAAAAAGGCAATCAGGGATCTCTACATCCTTAATACTACTCTATGGAAAATAATGACATAAAGAGAAAGGTTTTAAAAAGAGCCACTCATTGAGCGACCATAAGAGGTGAAACATGAGAGTGCTAGCAAGCAATAAAATAAAATTATGTTGAACTATTTGCATATAAGGGCCCAATATAAAGCCTACTAAAGTCGATTGGTTTTTATCTTCTTTGCTGGTTCAGCTGTTGAAAAACCACAGTTTTAGAGACTAATCTTGAGCAGGTAGCCATTAGTCAAAAATATATAACTTCAATAGGTTTATTGCTACAAACCTTTTGAAACGAAAATCAAGATTTAAACAACAAAAATAAAAATACATTGGTTTCATAAATTACTTTCTTAGAACAATATCTTTCTTTCAACTTTTTAGAAACACCATTTTTATCAAATCAACCTATTTTATTAATGCTGTTTTTTCTTGTAACAACAGCCTCAATTCCCCTGTTCCTCTCCCTGCTTGAGAGATAAGAGACGTTGGACCTTTAAACCTAGACTGATCTGAAATGCAGCAATTCAGCACAGGTACTTCAAAGCAGAATGCAGCAGAGGAGGAGAATTCCCCACCTCTGGAGGTGTTTGGAAAGAAAGGAAGAAAAATTCTGGAGGTGTTTGGGAAAAAAGGGAAAAGGAAATGCTGGCAGATTTCAACAATTCTGACAGCAGTTCTGAGCTGCTTAGAGAAATCACCAGCTGAAAAGAAAAAGAGACCGTAGCGCAGGTAAGGCAGGCAAAGGGTGTTAACTACAGTAAATACAGTTTATCATATGGCTATAGAAATTTATTGCAGGGATATCAAAATATATATTTAGTATAAATATCTATAAATGTATATCCAGAGGCATAAATATAAATCTCTCCATATAAACTCAAAGAATCTCTCACTCTCTGTTGTCACCACATTCCCTATCACATCCACATCTAACAATAGCACTATTTCCTCTCAGACTATTCAGGATCTGCTTAGAGTGAATTTTCTACTACTCCCCGTGATCTTTTATCTAACTCTCTTACCTGCGTTAATACATTCATCATTCTCTTTTTATGCTGTCATCCCTGTTTTATTGTCACTCTCACCAGCACATTGTTTGCATCCATCCCCTGGTGTTTTTATGCAGTGCCCTGTCACGGCAGGAAAAATATATGGTTTGCTATTCATTCTTTCTATAGCTTGTTGAGCTCTTCCATGTTGACTTTTTAGGCTCTCACATTTCAGTCTCCTATTAATAAAGCCTAACATTAGAATCAATTCAAATAGGAAAAAAAAAAAAAAAATATATATATAGTCCAAACCTATCATTTTTTCCTCTCTTCCTGCAAACAAACAAACAAACAAATTTTCCTGCAATAAAGCCTAAAGTTATAATCAGTATTTCAGAAGGTAAAGTTTGCAACTGTGCTTTTACGGATTTACTCATCTGTCAGCAGGGGTGAGAAAGGAAGGCAGGCTGTCAGGAAGCAGGTGAACTAATTAAGCTCTCTGGCCAGAACACAGTACATTGTATTGCACGTATCCTCTTGCATTTCCTTCCCTTACTATCTCTGCAGTGATTTGTGATTTTTCCAGTGCCTTGCTGCTTTGGAGCAAGATGCATTTATAAGGAATTTCTACAGCTAAATATTCTCTAATTTAGTTCCATAATGTTGGACAAGGTCTTTTTGACCATCAGCTGTGGTAACATGTTCTTCATCGTTTCAGGTGAAGATGTAACATGTGGTGATTGATACGTTCTCATGGTCTGGCTCCTTGAAACTACAGGCTCTTCTGCAAAAGAGGTGCCATGTGGTGGAATGACACCTGTGGGACCTCAAAATGAAACAGGCTAAGAGATAATTAGGTGGTTAGTAAGAAAGTAAAAAAAAATATGAAAAAAAAAAAAAAGAAAGAAGAAAGGAATGAATGAACAGAAAAATTTAGCTAACCTCTTCAGTACAGAAGTCTATCTGTTTTTTTTAATTCAAAGTGAATGGTGTAACTGAACTGCCATGTGTGTTGTGGGCAGTGCTGGAGCCTTCAAGACAACATGAATTTTGCCATTAACTGTAAAGAAAATTAAATGCAGCTAACAGAATTTGAGATATTTTGTTTTCATCAGTACATCTTGACCTGGTTTTGCTTCTGAAACCTGAAGGCTTTTTTTCAGGACAAAAAAAACCCACAGTAAAATGCAATAAATACCTTCAAAACCATGGTTTTATTTTAGTTTCTTAAAAATCAATGGTCTCTTTTATTTTTATTTTACATTAACCAATTCAGCCCAACAGTTGGTCTGGTAATACACTTTATTCTTGAATATTGGTAGCTACATTATCAGTATTCCAAAGGATAGTATCCTGATAAATAGTATACTAATTTTTAAAAGACTACTTGTTTTATTTCTTTTTTTTCTTTTTAAATCATGATATCATTTTTGTACCCAGGGGAATAAATGCTAAGAGAAAATTAGACTTCTGCTGTGTGATGTTTTCCTGAAAGTCTGGGGTCTGATTCAGAGGGAGATGAATAATAAGTCAGGTAATGCCAATATATTAACAATGCTGATGTGGTTGTCATGTACGTTCTACAAAGCGTATGCCAAAGAAAAATGCTGGCACACGCTGTGTTGAAATATCAGCTTAGTTAAAGGATTCATGATGAACCATTTGTCTTTTACCCTTACCTCACTAGTCCTGCCAGCAATCCTCTGTCTGCCAAAATGAAAAAGGGACAGCTGCCAAAGGGATGGGTTTCAAAGTGTGATTTTTTTGTTTGTGTCACTTTTACTCTCTCCCATCTTTGGGATATTTTTTTCCTCCCCTAGAAAAGACAGCACATTGGATAATAAGATGAGTTAATCAGGAAAGCTGTTAGCTTTGAAAGCTCTGTTTAGGCTGACTTTTCTCGGAGTCTTTACACAGGAGTGGATGGAAGACCTGCAGACATCATTGGCTTCCTCTGCAATGAGGTTCTCTGTATCCAAAGCAAATTCAAGCCAGAAAATATTTAGCAGATAGAAAATGCCCACAAATCTTCTTCTGCCAAAACCTTTAAGGACTGCATAGTCAAAAAGCAGTAGGTCAGGAGCACTGGCTCTTTGCACACCTTTGTGTAGCATCTGCAAATTTGGCTGGAGGAAGGCCTTACCTGCAATTTAAAAAAATGTTTTCCCACAATGTGCTGCGTTGAAGAGATGAAGAAAAGTTTTCTCTTCCCAGTAGTACAGAAGAAACTCACTGATTTCTCCTGAGCCAACAGTGACTCAAATCCATAGATTTAGCATAAGGGTATTTTAACCCCAGTAGAAACACAGGAGAGGTAGCCACAGATCATTGTGGGTAGATGCCAACTGTCTGAGCTCTCACTTCCCATACCAAAAAGTTTGACCTTTCTATCATTTTGTTTAAACTATTTTGACAGAGGGGAAAATAAGATGAAATAGAGCAGGCTGTCCCATAAAGAATATGCACATCACATGGAAAAATGTCTACTGCAGTGGCAAATGTTTCCTACTTTTGCCAAATTCTCTTATGTCTTTAAAAAGGACAGAGGTAGAGAAGGAGTGGCTGAAGAAACTGTTTATAGGAATGGAGGATTAATAAAATTAAAAGCAGACCTTTTAGATAAGGCTAAATTTTCTAGAAAGAAATGCTAGTTGAGTCTAGAATGAAGAAAATGTTCCTGCAGGACTGCAACCTGGAGTTCAGGTACCACAGCTGCCGCGTGCCTCCTCTCCCAGCTCCTTCTGCACCCAGCATAGGTCCAACATGCTCCCCTGTTTGGCATGTGTACAGCCTGTCTTCTCCCAGCTTGACTGCCAGTATTCCTGGTGAGAGAAGAAAGGCAGAGGATAGCTTCCTTCCCCTTTAACATCCTTCTATAGAGAATATTCCTCACTGGTAAGACAATACCAGGGAGAAAGTCTAAGAATGAGATTTGAATCTTGAATGTCTGGCAAAAACTCAGAAGGCTCTGAGATTCAGATGTGATTAATGGTAAAATATTTTTCACCATTTTGGCTACTTTCTCAACCTGTCCCCTACTTTACTTTCCTCTTGGCTTATGTCCTACCTCTGTAGGTGTTTACACCTGTGATCACCTAATAACGTTCCTAAATAACAGTTTAAAATGTTCAAATCGATGAGCAGACCCATTGCAACTCAAAGAAAAGTTGAGGTATAAAGCTGACAGTGACTTGAAACCAAGGTTTGTTAAAATATCTGGTTGACAGTGTTCTCAGTGAGAGGAAGACTGCAGTGTAAACTCACATCTCAAACCAGGTATTGAGAAACACATATGGCAGAGCAGCTGTAAGGTAAAAACTCATAGGAAAATGTTGTGTAATGAAAAGTAGTAATTGTGTTTCTTGCAGAAGGGCTTGTTTTGATTCTAAGGCTGGCAGCAGAATTACACTTGCTAGTGGAATATTTGGTACAAATGGAATATTTGAGTAGGATGGACAACGCTACTGATGAATCTCAAAACCAAAATTGGTCCTCCTCCCATGCAAGCTGGCTTACACAAGGGTCATATAGAAATGCAAATTCCTATGGAGGATGTTGATCTCAACGATAAAGAATAAAAAAATTAATTAGATTTTATACTGCACTCTGGGGATGACATTTAGACTTAATCTTGCAAATAAACTTGTAATGCTTCACTGTTATTGTCACAAAAGTTTGAGCTATGGCTCATAAAGGCATCCAGAATACCTTTACATGGCATACAGTCCCCAAGCTATTTACTGCCGACACTACAAGCCTTTTGTCCACTCTGCCGTAAACAAAATGGAAGATCCAGAGTTGCCGGCTGTTCACCACATAATGGCAGGGTTGCTTTTTTTATAGTTCACCTACGATACTCATGTGCAATTGAATGTGTCTCCCATATACTGCTCTTGCCAATTCTATCTCCAGCAATTATCCTGTTCTGGTACTCCATCGCAAAGTACCTGCCAATAATGAGATTTGCAGGTGGTAGCCACAAAGCACTGCTTCTCTCTCATCCCTTTGTAGGCACCCTGTGGTGGCAGCTGAAATGTGGTGGTGCTGATGCTGTTCACATAGAAGGCCATGACACAGGCCAGGGCAACCAAAGTTCTGCCTCTGTTTAACCTGATCCAGATGACAGTTGTGCCCTCTTTTGCCCATTTTTTTCAAGTGAAGGTGGGTGCTGGCTTCAACAAACTAATATCAAGCTAAGTGCTGATTAAGTTTGGGCTTTTCCCTTGCTTTTTGCATTTTTCTTATTTTAGAATTCTATTTGAATGTAAGTTTTCTGGGTGCAGGAGTTTTCAGACAATGTTTTAACCAATAAGTGAGTATTTGACTCATGAGACACAGTATTATATATGTGGTCAGAGTGCAAAGAAAAGGAGGATGATCTGCTGGCTTTCCTCCTGTTCATACAGCTCAGGATGCTGTCAACCTTTCTTGCTGCCAGAGGACTTCCTCAGCATGGTCAGCCTGCTGTCTACCAACATCTCCTGTACCTTTCCTCCAGTGCTGCTCCCCAGCTGGGTAGATCCAAACCTGGATCTGTGTAAGGTGTTAGTCCACTTCAGATGTAGGACTTGGCGTTTGCCCTTGTCCAATTTTGTGAGGTTCCTGTTCTGTTTCTTGCAGGCAGGCTGCAAAGCCCTCAGCATCTGCTGTCAACAAGCAGCAACCTCAGAGAAAGAGCTGGCCCCTTCTGTGGCCTACAGCTAGAGAACTACAGTGCTCAGGAATGTGGGAACACCAATTCATCCTTCCCAATCTCCAAACAAGCCTGTAGGCTCTGGATCCAATACTTCTCCTTACCACAACCAGGCAGGGTCACTATTAGTCAAGAGACCTAAGTAATACAAAGGCAACAAACATTGGTTAGACTGCAAGTTAGCAGGCTTTAAAATCACATTTTTAATTCTGAACATTCTAAGGCATTTGCAATTTTTGTGAGTCATTTTTTCTCTCTCTTCTGACACCTGTGCTTACTCCTCATGCCTGGGTTTTTTTTGTTGTTGGGTTTTTTTTTTTCTGGTAGTGAGATATCAAAAAAGTGAAAAACAGAAAAAGAAAAACTTACCAAAGCATTTTTTTTCCCCTGAAATGTGTGAAATGGCTAAAATATCTGATGATAAGTTAAGGAACTTAATAGGATAGATATTAGTGCCATACTGGTCTTAAGTAAGGCAGCCAACCCAAAGTCTTGTTTTAACCCTTTATTCTGAATACGTGCATGATTGTGCTTATTCTTACTCATTGTATTCCACCCAGGGTGGCAAGAGCTTAAACCAGTGACAGCAGGATACTTTTTAATCAATTCCTTTGGAAAATCACACAGGTCTGTGCTATTCCATAGAGAAAATAGAAATAATATTAGCTATAATTCAAGGGGGATTATTTGGGGAGGGGAAGAGGCTGCTGAACTGTGACAAGTTCTTATGCTATTTCCCCCAGACTTTCCATTTCCTGCACTTGTTCAAGGAAAGTACTATCACCACACAGGGCTTTTAATACCTGCAGTGTCTGGCCTGGCCTAAGCAGCAGTGAAAATGGTGCTGCTCACAATACTAACCCAAGCAAGGATAGTACCAAAGCAGACTACAGTAGCATTAACTAAAAACTTAAAGACTAAAAGCAGGTAAAGCAAAACTCCACCAGCCCAGCCCTTCTGGTCCCTCCTGTCCCAGAGGTGAGTGATCACTTCTCATCCATCAGGCCCGGTGGAGGTTTGTGGTTAACTCTTTGCAGGTGCAAATGCACAAGGTTTGTTTGTGTTGAAGTGGCCTCTCGTGGAGAGGTGTAATTCCTATCAGCTTCTTCCTCTTGTTTGGCCAGAGGCTGCTTTTGACCTTTACAGGCTTTGAAATTTGATTCATTTTGTATTACAAAATACCCATTCCTCTGGGCAGTGAATAAAAGGTCTTTGAAGTCACCACCTAGGGCTCCTTAAGTGTTTTTCCGAAGGAAGTAGAGATGCCTGCTGGCTGCCATTTCAGTGTCCTTGCCTGCTTCCCACAGAGGCACCAAACAGCACCACCAGTGCTGCTCTGCCCTCCTTGGGTCCAGAGACGTCCAGAGGTGTCCAGAGATGCTGCTGCTGCCCTTGTCTGCTTCTCCACTAGGCATGAAAGAGTGGATAGCAAGGGCTATCCATACTGACGTGAAGGGAGTCTGGGGAGAAAGAGGTGGAGAAGCAGAATCAAGACAGGAACAGGGCAATAACCTCGCGACAGAGACAGTATGTAAGCATGGCTGTCTTTCCACCCCCAAACGCGATGAAAATGCAATGACTATGAAAATTGCTTGTAACCACAGTATGATGAGAGCTTGAAAGCAGTATCAACAATAACAACAGTGTTTTGCTTCCTGGAAAAAAAAAAAAAAAAAGATTCATTCACCCCTTATCCTCACAGACTACTTTTCTGCAAAATGGGGATTTTTTGCATTCCTAACTTTTTGTTATACAGAAGGCTGAGTATTGCTCAAAGCAAATCGGAAGAGGTAGGCGTTGCACGTAGCACAGGAATGAATAAACAGGTATTGTTTTGCAAAGCACCAGAATTATTTGATTACACTGCCACTGAATAGGCCCGGGCAGATTTATAGCAATTTCATTTTAAAATCTTTTTTATTAAAACTTTACAAGGACTAGTAAAAATCCTTAAGGAGTTGTTACTGCAAAAAAGACGTGTTCACACTGCAGAAACTAATGCCTTTATTCTTTCTACCTTTTTCAGTACATCTTCATCAGGTGTATATCATCATGGAAATCAAGGGATTCATTTTTCATTTCAGTCCCTTTTTTTTTTCATTTTAAACATCAGAGCAAACATTCAAAACAAGCTGATTCCTTTGTATACTAACAGCTTTTGAAATAAGCCATCTTTAAATCTCTCACTGGTAAAATGTGTTTTCAAATTGTCTGGACAGGAAGTTATGAACTGTATCTCATGGGTAACAGCAGAGCAAAAGAGCAAATCCCCCACTGTTTTTGTTTTAATAATGCAAGACATTGCCTTTCGCTCCTCTGCTTGAAGCGTTGCAGCAGATTCTGGAACTTGCAGACATGGGCTGAAGAGGGAGAGCTCAGTTCTGTGGCAAACCCTCACCAGCACCCAGTGAGTAGCTTGTAACCCAAGAAAAGGGAAATCTTTTCTGTGTGGCATTTCCACTGGTCTCCATTTCCGCTCAGCCAATGTGGAAGAGATGGAGACAGAAGGCACAAAAAGACAGAATTTGGCCACCCTGACCTGACCATCTCGAAGGCAGGTGCCTGTGACTGAGCTAAATTTACTAAACTACTTCTGTAGTCATCAAGAGGAATGCACACCTCCAAAAGATGATTCATATGGCCTATCTTAGGACGTGGTGAATCACCGTGTATTGGTATGTAGTGCCTCTTCATCATTTCCTATAATCCGAGGCCAGGATGACTAATATAGACTAATATGTCTTTTTTTTCAATGTTTAAAAATCAGGTAAGAAAATATCTTCTAAAATAAGGACTCTCCTAAGCCTGCTGATTTACTGCTGCTGCAATGGTTAGAAGTGGAGAATAATTCTCCTCCTCAGAGTTTTTCTGCAGAAGTAACCACACTGTGATTCAAAAGGGAAAAAAAAAGATTTTCCTTAGAGAGGTCTTGGTAATGAAAAGAAAGTATCCTGGGTACTGCATGTATAGCCTGACCTTTACTTTAGCATGAATTTCACAAAATAATTTATACAGTCTTTATCAATGATACATGCAAATAGTGTTTTAATTTTAATGTCTTTCAGGTGGCCACTTATCTCTCTGTCTTTATGTTTTGTAATTTTCTGATTATTTTTGTGTCTGATATTGGGAATACTCAAAGCAACAATCATTATTATTTACAGAGTGTTAGTTTTTCACCTGAGATTATCTAAATCAATATTTAGAAAAAAGTAAATTATCTCCTGGATCCAGAACAAAATCACAAGATCCAGCAAGTCAGTACTGCCAAATGGCTAGTTCCAGATCTCGGATAGAATTAGCTCTTCATCTTACATGGATTCTGATAAGTTAAGCTTAAATATCTGAAAAGGTTAGTATCACACATGAAATTAGCCTGGCAAAATGCACATTGCTGCCTGTGCAGTCATATCTTTTCAGTGACACTGGAGAAGAGAATTAAAAAGGGGAAAAAAGTATGGATTACATAGTTTATAGGGGAGTTAAAAAGCCACAAAAAAAACCCCAAACCCTCTTTCCAGAAAAGGAATCCTGTTTAGAAAAAGAGAGGTGTAACTGTACATTACTGTAAATGGAAATACAAATTAATCTGTGGACGGGAAAGGATTTCAGTAGCAATGAGTACCCGATGTGTAGTCATCAGTCAATGCAATAACAGTTATACTATTTCAACACATAGTAACAAAAAACTATAGATGAGCTGCTTTTTTAATTACTTTTTAAATTTTAGTTATCTTAAATATCACTCTTACCTGCTTTAGAGATACAGTAGCCTAAGACCTACATTCCTTTAAGACTTGGTTCTGTCATTTACTAGACAATCTCTATTGCCCCTCCTCTGTAAAAGGAAGGTGTATGACATTTGCATATTTGTTATGATGAGGAGATGATCTCAGAGAAACTGCTGGTGATAAGAATCTGAGTAAAAGTGGAGCATTTCCTGAGGAAATTCCAGCCACTTAGTAACACCAGGAACTATGCTATCCCCTGTGAGGAAGGTAACCAGGCTATACCATTCTAACAGTAATTTTTCAGCAGCTCCACCAGAAAGTCTCTCAAGGCCTTCTCTGGAAGAAAGGATGCAATGAAATAAGGGAATGAGTTTTAAAATGTTAACATCCTTGGTAGGTTTGCAGTAGAACAGCCCTGGCCATGGAAGACCGTTGAGTGAACTACTAGGCATGGCTTGTGGCAAGCAACGCTTTGCAAGGTCAACCAGGGAATATTCATGATGCAGGTCAGTTTGTGCACACCAGTTATAGGAGACAAGTGACATTGGGTGCTAGAAAGGGCTGCCTTAATTGCCAAGGGCTTTTTCTTCATTTGTTATACATGGAAAAGCTTCAGTAAGTGGAACACTTCTATTACCATGCTGCCTGCTAGGGCGCTAGCGGTCAGGGCAACCAGGCATCAGACTCCTGTGAGCTACCTTTCTGAGTAGGAGAAATTATCTACCAACCTTTCTACCTTGCCCTCTTTGGATAATAAAAATGTGCCCCTTGCTGACCAGTGCAATACAAACCCACCAGATGAGAAACATTCCGTTTGCAACTAAAACATATGTTTCATTATAGTTTCATTTTTAATTCAAAAGGATGAGAAAAAAAAATGCTTATTCCTGCACTGTTACTCTGTTGTGTGCTCAGCAGCATGGATGGGCACTAAAAGGCAGCCACAGTAGCACAGATCTTTTCTCTAAGTTCTATATCCTGGTAAAAGGTGATACAAGCCACAAGAAATTTCCAGGGAAAAGATGGAAATGTCAAGTAAGGAAAGCAAAATTAAGAACTCGGAGGTTCAAGTAAACAGAGAGTTTTAGAAACTGAACAGATATTCTCTCCTTTTATACATTTCTAAAATATGGCTCTTTTTAAACCAATGTTTCATTTATTAATAGAAAAGAGCTGTACTAACAGAATACGGTTTGAAATTTTGGCATGTGGATGAAAAAGTGAATGGTTCTTTTATGGGTCTATTGAGTTCAATTTTTTCTTACTCTTTTTTGTCCAGATGACAAAAAGACCAGGTGTCAAGTCTGTCAAATTCAAAGTTGGTAATATACTGTAGATTCAAGATTTGTAAATGACCTCTTTCTTCCTGATAAAATAAACCAGAAGTCTCAAATATATTTTCTTCTGCATTTTGAGCTGTTTGAAACTGTAGTTTAAATTGAGATAATTTTTTCACAAGGTAGATGTGTAATTTTTTACTGAAAGGAATAGTGAAAGTAGACCTTGAGAAATAAACCTAAGGAGGAAAAATAGTGTGTATTCTAACCTTGGAAGCATCCAGACAAAATAAATGTAAGTGAAACATATAAAATGGCACACTTGTTTTTCCAACTACAATTTAAGAAATTAAATATCTGTCTGTCTCTTAGATCACAAGCCTTGGATAAATTCCAAAATACATTGCGAATTCTATCCTGAATGCCACGTTAGTTGCATGATTATATTTATCAGGGTATTTACTCCTTTGTTACTAGAACTTATCCCTTGCATTTTTATAGGCACAAAGCAGAAACAACAGGTTGTGAGTGCTCATCACCTGCAGCAGTGACAGCTAAAATGAGCACAAATTTCACAAAGGGATTCGAAGTTCATATATTCCTGCACTGTGATCTCACACTGAGAAAGGAGAAAATGTACTCATTGTAGCTGTCACTACTTTTCAGCCTCTTCATGTTGCCTTTTTAATTTATCATTTACAGCAGTATTGGCCTAATAACAGCACCACTTTTCTTTTTGGCAATTTTATAGTGCTTTTACAGGAATCTTACTAGCTACTCTTCTTCTGAAACAAGATTTTTACTTATTATAAAATAAGAGAACAAATGTCAGGTTAAGCCCAGCTGAATATCAAAAATGGAAGGGTGTTAGTTATTTTGTGGCAAATTATATGTCTGGATGTGACGAAAATGCATCACTAGTACTAGAAATAGACACATCCTCCACGATTTCAAGGGATTTAACCAAAATAAATAAGAATTTGCCCCCCAGAGATGGGGCTGAATTATCATACTATTCTCTCAGATAGCTCTATCACAACATCATGCATTCGTTCAAAACAATAGCGCAGCAAAGGTTTGTACCTCTCTTGCTCTGCCTGCCTTAAATCACTACAACAATGCTGGTGTTGGACTTTTAAGAAATCATTGTTTTTAACTACAGGCCATTTGCTGCAGTGAATCACTCGTGGAGGGGGAGAGGTTTTGACAGGTTTTCTGAAGTAACCTTCAGAGATGAACTTGGAAGCCAGTTACTTCCGTTTAAGATGCTGCCCCGTTGTAAAAAACAAGGTTTTTAACGGACACATCTGTTGTTTCAAAGCATTTTCCCTGTGAGGTGTTTGTATATTATCCTCACTACTACATCTAGACCATGAAGTATAGCTCAATGAATAACTAACAGATGATTACATTTATGAGTAAAGACTACTCATAGCAGACAGCTACTTCCTACAGGTGACAAGCAATCTTCGGCTGGGGCTTTACCTGACTAGTCATTTTGGGACATGATCACAAGGGCTGGAGACTGATGAAATTATCCTGTCCAACATCAAACACAAAGTGGTTGTAAATCAGCTGGGGCTGTGGCAGGAGGAGAACAACTCATTCTTTATGTGGTACTGGCAGCTCTTTCACCTAGTAGCTACATTAAGAATCCTAACAATGTCATTAAGTGACCTCAGGAAGAACTTGGTAAATTTTTATTATTGACATTTGTATGAATTTAGCATTCATTCAAAGGGGAAAAAAAATCCTGTGAAACACAGAGCTGTGTTATTGTACAGCAGTAAAATGGTTTATTAGGGGGGGTTGGAGAGAACTGGGACAACACTCACAAGATACATACATAAAATACGCCCGTTGTAACTCTCTCTTTGACCTTGTAGAGCCATGTAGGTGCTTAGCTGACATACCATTATAATATCCCAATGGCTTGCTCCATAAAAATAAAATGATAAAAGTCTGACCTCTGCAATGTAACCTTTTCTTCCTGCAGAATAAATAATTGTTTTTCAAAACAAATGTAAGTAAAAATAGGCTGCATCTGATGATGATGACCTGACATATGCATGATGTAAAGAAACACATTTTGGGAAAGAATTTGGATGTTACCTTTAGAAAAGTTCAGATTAATAAATACATCCATAGTTGTCCATAAGCCTAGGGGTTTTCCTGCATATACAGGAAAGTATATACAGGAATACACACTATTTTTTTTCCCAGGGGTTTATTCCTGTAACTCCTGCCTCTGGTGTTAGAGAGATGATAAATAAATTTGCCCACAAACAAAATGATTAAAATAACATTTCCTGCATAACTGCATGGGGGGAAAACATACCTTGCAGACAGAAAATAGCCAACCAAATCTTCATTAGAGAAATACATTCTGAAGGGGAAAAAATCCCCACAAACAAGACCATCCAGGATAGACAGAGATTCAGTTACCGCCGTTGTTTTGATCTCTGCAAACACACACACCTGCTATGCAAGAACATTTGAGCAGACCTGCATGAAAGGAAAACGCACTTCGTGATTAACCGCTTGGAATGAGAATGAAAATGATGTTTGTACATTTATGTATCCTTTAACTCCAATAGCTAATTACCCAGCTCCCTCTCCAACATTCTGTTACCCATCTATTAACAAACAGAATTCAAATTAATAAATGTTTCATCTCTGCTAGGTTTTGTCACTGAGCGGCACAAAACACAGTATCGGGAGTATTTCAGGAGCCTTTGGGATATTCGATATTCAGCACAGGTTGCCCAAATTACTAATCAGGTGACTGTGAATGCAGCTGGGGGGGGCAACACATCTGACTTCTTAAGGGCTTTCATTTTGATAAGCAGAATTACAGGCCTTGTTTTCACTATTTGTATGTAGCTGTGTGCAAAATGGTTGCTCTATATAACATTCTGCAGTACATGATATGTACATACTGCACCCAATCCATGAATTTTATAAAAAAGCTCAATTTCATAACACCCTTCCCAAAGCTCCTTAGAAAAATCAGTCTTCCCTGCCCCTCTGAAAAAAAAATCCCTGCCTTACCAAGGAATCCCCAAACTTCCCTAAAGCATGAAAATACTGAAGAGGGGGAAAAAAAAAAAAAAGTCCCCCTTCAGGGGAAAGACATCAAGGGAAAGAAATGAATGGATGGAGCAATAATCCTCCAATATGCCAAAGAAATATATTTTCTGAGTGCTTTGCTTGATGGCTATTTCTGTGCTGTCTCTCGGCAGTGCTCTTTGGGTGCTTACACTTTAATTGCCCTGCACTTCATTCGCCGAAGGTATGTGTTGGCTGGTGGCCAGTGTTGGCTCTAAGACTTGTCTTGTCACCACAGTGTCTAACAGCGTGTACAGAACAATATCCCAATTAGATCCCTAAGTGCTGGAAACATGACACACCGCCGTTATGTCTCTCTGGGACCGAGAGGCAGGAAGTTTTGAAACATAGATTAACTGTGAATATTCATTCTGAGCTCTTGCAAAGTAACAATAAAAGCCTCAACAAAATCATTTTTTTTTTTAGTATAAGCCATGGTGGTGATGATCCCACCTTAGAGCTTCTACTGTGGGTTAGAGGCGACTGAGTTTAGTACTCCCCGATCCAGACCTATGTCATTAGCAAAGTTATGATTTTATCTTTCAAAAGATCATGGGTTAAAATTACAATCCCATCAGCATTTTTTCTGGGTTCCCCATCACATTTTTAGCAAATGGGTCTATTTTACCCTTCACTGTACAAATTCCACCTACCAGCCTTGCAGCTATTTCAAGGGAGAAATGTTGAAAGATCTGCTCCATTCAGTTAGTGTTGAAGTGCATACTCCAAAGTGCAATCAGAACTGGGGAACCCTTCCCAACCAAACATAATGAATGGAGAACACTAAATATTGTGAGGAATTTGACTTGGAGAGTTTCCTGCTGTCCTCCTTCTGGGGGGGAAAAATAAAAATGCTGCTATGTAAAATGACTAAACAGTTGCATTAAACCTTCCAGAATCAGTTCTGATCTTCACTGTAGCATTTTGTCCATTCCAAAAAGTCAGTTTTCCTTTTGTTTTTATGGAAAAAATATCTTAAAAGTGGAAAATAATTTAGGTTACTCACATTTTTGTTGCTAAAGCTCATGTTTCCCACTCTGTCCTGTCTTTAAAAATGCACAGATCTGATCGTATTTGTAAGCCTACTTGAAAATAAAGTGAATTGGATGTCCTGCATCCTTCCCAAACTGCTCATGGGCTCTCAGGAAGAGAAACTGAGAGAACAGCAATCATTTAGCTGCTGGGGCCTACATTTTCCCAGGAGAATTTAGTACTTGTGTATGGCAAAAGAGAAATTCTTTCTCTGATGTGGGATCCTATGGATGCCTAAAGAGGCTGGAGCTCCACAGACTTACTTGGACTTCCTATTCAGTGTTCCAGTTCCCATGGACGATGAGGTCTTTTACTGCAGAGGATTCATATAAAAGTGCCAGATGTCTGAAGCAGAAACAGTTCCAGTTCCCAACTAATTTTTTAATCTCTCACACGAACCTTGAAACTCCTGGGAAACATTCACACTTTGTTTTACCTGTGGAAATCACAGATGCTGTAAGGACTAGCATCATAAGGGGGATGTGGACCACAAACACATTCTCCTGTGATTCAGGCTGAGCAAAGCAGACACAACATGGTCTCACTGGGAAGATACATGAGGGCCCTTTGCCTTGAAAGAGTTTTTGTCTCTGTGAAACAGGAATCCAAGGAATTTCTTTGACTTGAGTGACTCTTATCAACCTGATAGGATCAAACTCCAAGGCACAGATATACTTATTTGTGCACCTTCCCATCTGCCAAAATTATTTACAAATTGAGTGCACATATGCTTAAAGGGTTAACATGGAAAAGGAAGCCAAAAGTGTTTACCCTAGACTAATGCAAGGAAGCCTACAGAGATGGAGGAGAAAGGGAAAGCCTCCAGCCTCTCATCCCTGTCCCACACAGCAAGAGTGTGGAGCATTTGCCAACTGTGAAGTACCTCTTCACCCCTTTGCTCCCTGCATGAGGTCCAGAAAGACAATGGTGGGGCAGCTGAGGCCACTGTGCCAGTGTAAAGAGCTGCTGCCTCTAATTAACTTTCTCTGCCCCTTTCTACCCTGTCTGCTTCCCAGCCATGCCCAATACAGAAGAGGCAAAAGGATCTCAGTATTTCTGTGGAACATCTCTCCAGTTTGATGTCAAAGTGTGATTCATATTTCAGTAGATACATGTGAGACCTTTATCCATCCAGGTTATGCCTGCCCTGTCCTTAGTGCCACCTGCTCTGTGGTTTCTGCAAAGCTCTGCTAAATTGTTTTCCCACTATTGTTTTGCCTTTCTCATAATTTCTGTAACTCTCAAAGTGCCATCATTCCCTTGAAAACATCTTGTTCCTATTCGAAATAACCACAATGTTGCGGCATCCAACTTGCAGACGGAGGAACAGGATTTGCCTCAGGGAAAGATTTGATTGTAGCATTTATAAGAAAAAGATACTTAAAACCAGCATGAATATTAAAATGAAAGGTTAGGTGGCATATATCTTAAATTTTCATAATAGGTAAAAGTGCATGATATCATAGAAAATTCACCTACATTAATCTGGTTGAGCTCTAGATAATAACTGGGTATGCACAACCTGTCTTTGTGGGCCCCCTAATCTTTAAGGAGATTCAATTGGTTATAATTAACGGTTTCAACCAAAATACTAAAAAGAAAGATACAAACTGTCTATCCCCAAAAGAAGGTAGACTGCAGCAGTGTAAACTACTGCTTGTTTTACTGCTTATTTTCATTCAGTAGTGAAGAAGAAATACATAGATTTAAGATGCATTCTTAAACCTTAACTTAAAAATTTGTAATTTGCCCTGTAGCCTATCTTTTATTTTCCTGGTTTACAGGCATTTTACAATTTATATTCTAATTTAATATGTAAAATAATATTTTTTTTTTATTCACAAAGCAGTCCTAGATGTTTAGAAGAGTCCACTTTGCATACAGGTGAAGATGTTTATTTGAGTTCACCAAAAAGTTGAAATATGACTTAATATTTTGAGCCATTCATTTGATGTGGGAGTCATAAATCATTGTTCACGTCTGTAGTTATTATGATTCCAAGGAATAAAATCTTTCAATTAGTTGAAAGTTGTCAGCCAAACAAAAAGAGTAGCAATGATCTTAGATATGAAAAAACAGGATTTCATAAAGTTTTCTGAAGTGCAGCTCCATTAGTAATTGAACTCTGAATAGCTTTTGTGTGAAAGGCAGTGAAGTCAAGATGAAATTTAAAAAACTTCTTTTACTGTATCACATTTTTTTCCTCTTTGAATGAATGAATTTCTTTTTTGTAAAAGATTTATATAAGCAACAAAGAAAATGATCTAAAACCACAATAGTTCAAGGAGAGTTTGAAAGATTAAAAGATTATTAAAGTTTAATCCAGAAAGATTAACAATCTGCACATATGTTGGAACCCATTAAAATCAAAACAGCGTGTGGGATTGTAACTGATCACACAGAGCAAACAAGAAAGTGTAATTTTCATATACACAAGTTTTACATCTGTTCAAAAGAAAATGTATTTACAGCTAAAGGCTATCAGAACTCTGTGTTCTGTCTGTACTAGTAACTTTTTTCTACTATTGCAGTAAAAATCAAGAAGTTTTCAGACAGAAATGTGGGATTAAATCCTGGCTCAAATGAAATCAACAATACAATTCCACTAGATACAACAGAAAGAAAGATTTCTCCTAACTGGCTTTTAAATTTTTGTTTCTGTCTTCAATCTGAATTGATCGTTTTCAAGCCTTTCTCTTTACCCCCCCCCCCCGTAAATTAAGTAAATACCCATTACAATAACATCTTGTATTTTCTTGTAATAGGTTTATTGAAGAATAATCATCATAGTTACTGTCCATTTGGCAAACTGCTTCACTATCTCGAACCTTAGTCATAACAATGAAAAATAATATTGAAATATGCATTATTTATTTATATATTGCATACTCCAGTACAAGGAAGAGCCTTGCTTTATGGCAGCATATGGATGTACCTGGCAATGAGAGCTGTCTTCCATGAGGATGGTTATCTCATTCAATGTGGTGTAGGGCTGACAGTCCAGCATTGGGAAGGAAAGAACCAATTCAGGTGGTTCACTTGCAACTAGATTCCAAACAGTCACACAGAATGTCCCACTGATTAGGTTTACACAGTCTGGCCCTTGTTTCTTTATATGAAGACCAACTGAAACATTAGCTTGCACAAAGGAATGGCCATTAGTTCACTATTTCATCTCTTTTCAAAGGATAATGTAGACCCTACGAACATATGACCTTCTTTATTTAGCCCAGGGAAAGAAAAATGCTTGTAGCACACATCCATAAGGTAAAGAGATCAGAGAGATGAGGACTCATATAAAACTTCTGCACTGTGATAAAACCATGAATAAATAAAGCAGAAATAACCACGGCTTTTCAGAAGCAGCACAACCTGGGTTTCTTAAATATTGTGTGACTCAGTGGTGCATTACATGTACAGATCCCTCCTGATGTTGGTTGGCATTAAAGCTTTTGCTGTTGCTTTATAAAAATTTCACCCATGGTCTCTAAAAGACATGTTTCTCTTGCCTCTCCTCTCGATTCCCAGAAGCCTGATGGCTATGAGCATCATTCTGGCCTGGGTGGTGGCCAAATCCCACACAAGCTGCCCGGAATGTGAGTGGATCATTCTTGAGGATCCTCTTGCACTTTGGATGTTGATATTAATTGAGATACGTGAGGTTGTATTGCTCCTTCTCATCTTGATTACTCTCAATCTCGCCAAAAATGCTACACATCAACCTTACTCCTCCCCCCCTGCCGATTACTTTAAGACAAACATAACTTTATTTCATTAAAAATGGCAGAAAGGTTCTTGAAGAATTGGAGTAAATGCAGCTCAACAGGAGCTTGCCCACTTCTAAGTGTGTTTACCTCCTTCTCGTACATACCAACCAGCTGAATTTAGTAATTCTTTTATATACCACCACGACACTGGGTTTATGATCCTGTCCCTCCTTCTCCCCTATTTCCATAATGAAAACTTCAAAACAATTTGTTGTTATGTAGAGGGTGGTGGAAAGAGAAAAACATGAAAGAGAGGGTGGGGGAGAGAGAGAGAGAAAAAGAAGTAGGAGTAGAAGTAGTGTTAGTCTTTGCACCTGTGGTCTTTAAGTTATCTCTGTTTTCATGATTCCTGAAAGCTTGCATTTTGTGAAGTTTTCATTTTATTTTAGATAACAGTCCCCAGAATGGCAAACCCAGTGAGTAAGGGAAAAAAATCATTTGTGTACGATAATAAATGGATTTCTGCCAATGACAGGTCATGATACAGAAAAAAAAATCTGTGATGACCCTCTTTCCTCTGCTCTCATTTATCTCCCACTGGTGTCCACTGATAGATTTCTGCTGTATGATTTATTGCAGAAAAACACCACCTAGAAATGGGCTTTTGATAAAATTGTTCAAGGATTCCTGGACAATAAATCCTAATCTTTACACGCATGCTGCAAGATGTTTCACCTTTCTTATGCTATAAATAATATATGCCAAATGTGATAATAAATCCATACATCTAAGCACTATCTCTGTAGTTTAAGAAATAAAATTACAATATGTAAGCCTGATGTTAATAGTAGCTATATAATGCTGGGAATATTGATGGCAATATTTGTTTATTTGAGATCCAAATTTCCAGCACTGTGTTGTACTGAAATTTCATTGCTTTTATCAGCCTGGATGGTTATGTTGTGTAAGGAAACCTGTGATAAACACGACAGTAGCTGGCTTCAATCAATAAAGATGCTCCTGTAGGTCTGCCAAGAACCTTGCTGAGGAAATCAGCTGAATTTTTCAGGTCTAGTCTATGCAAAGACCTCCCTTCATAATTAATCATCTACAGTAGGAATTCTGTGATAGTATCTGTCACCTCCCTGTGACCCTACAACAGTTACAGTGGGGTTAAATGTGCACAAGCCCAGCATTTAAAGCTCTTCACACCACAGGCTCAAGGACAGAATCTGGCTTAATTTTACTCAAGACTGGGGAGGAAGTATAAGTTCTGTCTAGATCATGTGCGCTACAGTCTAAGCCCAAAGATTGACTTTAATTAATGAGTCCTGTTCAAGCTGTAAAATATGTAAGCATCTTTCCCTTCATGGATCTGGACAAAAAAACAGGAAGCCCTTACTTAGAGTATGGAAACTGGCAAATCAACTATTTGCAGTCAGAGCTGAACATTTGGGCTGTGCAAAAGGAGAAACTATATCAGAAAAATAAGAATAACCATGATTGTAAGAGACAGAGGAAAAAGGTGGTATGAGAAGAGTGAATAACAGAGACAACAAAACAACTCAATGAGGTATACTACTCCTAGCTCTTGTTTCTGAAGAGACAAAACCTGTGTGTGTGTGTGTGTGTATACAAAGAGTCTGATACAGTCAATATTGTCTGAAATATCTGGGTTGTTTTGGTTTTTTTTAAATTTGAGCATTGAAACACTTGGCTACTTTTTAATTTCCTGCCTAAAAAAATTAAACTATCTGGCATGCACCTGTGAGGAAGAGAGAATGTTAGCACAGTATTTTCCATACATAATGACTTGTAGAGGATTTTCTAATAACATCTGTGAAAGAGGAGTGTATTCCACACAGGAAAATGGAGAGTGCTAAATTTGGCCACTGAAACTTAAGGGACAATAATACTGAAATACTGAAGGAAAGAAGAATGGGGAAAACTGCAAGGAAAAAAATCCTTTAATTGGAAGGGGCCAAGCCCACATAAACAGAGTGGATGATTTCAGCTGTGTCCTCTGATCTATACTGAAGGTCAAAGAAGGAAACGCCACAGAAGTTATGATTATGTGAAATGAAGTGAGAAACAATGTTTTAGCGTAATAAACACTTCCCGCAACTACAGAATGTTCTGCTCATTGAAATTGTCTCCCAGGTGTCTGCCTGTCTCCAGGACACATGGATAATCCCAGGCTGAAATGACAGTGAGGCATGTTATTCTTAGAAATACATGACTAATGTTGGCTTATATGAAAGGAAACTCACCTCGCCCCTCTAAAATACAGCAGAAACTTCTCCCTTCTGGTTTGCCTGAGTCAAAACATCAACTTTCCACCCCCAATTCCTGGATTTGAATTCCAGTCAACTGTAAAAACCCATACGATTTTCTTGATAAATTCCTCTGTCCTCTCAGACGCGAGACAGACTAAACTACTCCTATACTTGAACCATGTCCTAAAGGGCACTTATTTCTCCACAGGCAACAACTCTAACAATTCTGAGAGGAAAAGCTTCTGACAAAGCATTATAGGCCATCAACCCTCTGCTGTCATGCTACTGCACTTACAGTTTATGAAACTATTGAGCTCAATTTCTTGTTTTTACAAATGGACCCCAGATTCAGTCTGGGTTCAAATCTGTTTTCTCACATCAGATATTCTGCCCTCTGTCATGCCACAATTCTTTTCTTTTCTTTTTCTTTTTTTAGCTAATTTCTGGATATAGAATAAGAACATTAATGTATTAGATTTCTTCTTACTTCTCCATATGGAGTTTCCTTACCCTCATTTTTTTCTGCCCTTTGAGTAAATTTCTATCTGTTCTTAAAGATCAACAAAAATGAAAATGAGTAGAGATGGCTGAGCACAAATTCAGAGAATTTATTTTAATAAAATGAAATCTTCAAATTCGTAATAATATTTTGCATATTCTCTGAGAGAGCACGCACACATCCTACTATAAGGAGATATAAGTCTGAGTCAAAGTCCTCCA
Organism: Jacana jacana; assembly: GCA_013400555.1. Classification (NCBI taxonomy): domain Eukaryota; kingdom Metazoa; phylum Chordata; class Aves; order Charadriiformes; family Jacanidae; genus Jacana; species Jacana jacana. Next base: position 71,469 of record VZTM01015603.1, on the reverse strand, counting down.
CAACCGAAAAGAATTCCCCTGAAAGGTCTAAGCTGAAAATTTTGTCAAGTGTGCAGAAAGCTATATGTGTGGGAAATAATTGGTCTCCTTAATTTATGAGAAATCAGGTCATGTGGAAGTGAAGAAAATCCTCGCTCTCCTCCTTGCCTTGGGAGCTCCTTCGTGAATGCACTCAGTGTTCTGACTGGAAAGCACCAGAGAAGAATTACGGAGGTAAGTACAGCCACCAGAATGCCACATCCTTCAGCAGCATCGCCCAGTTTGCCCAGTTCCCTTCACTTCAGCAGCTCCAGTCTGAAATATATGTAGGTGTGTTTCAAGGACCATTAGCAGCTGATACCTAGTAGATCCCATTTGCATGCGGAAGGCGTAAGAGCACTTCTGCTTCTACCCAGGGAGCTGAGCCAACCTTGCTATATATTTAGTCTCCATATCTCCATGGATGGTAGGGAGATATCTACCCATAATTTTAAATCCAAAATTGTTGCTACTTGANATATATAGAATATATAATATATTAGTTAATATTGATAGTTAATATTAGTTAATATTAATAGTATATTAAACCTGCTCATAATGCTGGTGCCTTGAAAGAGCAGAACAATTTTTATCGCTCCTTTTAGTAAGTTTACTTATTATTAAGCTTGGTTGAAGTAAAACTGTGAACTGAGCTCAAAAATTCCTGGGAAACGCCTGTTTTTCCTGAAAGTTGGGCGATCTGGGTTTGGAAAATTGAAAACTGGAATACGTGAAACTGTTTGGCCTGGTTTTCAAAGGTTAGTATTAAAACTTGCATTTTGGTTTTAGTATTTTTATCTCTGACATTTTGTCTTTTCTTTTTATTTTTATCAGACATGACAAATATCTACTTCTGCATAATCTTTCTGCACACTTAGTTATATATCTATAATTATCTTAATTCTTATAACAGAAATTTCATTAATATTTCCAACTGGAAAACTTGCCAAATGTACCCAAAAAAATGCAGTTTAAAACTTGAGTACTAAATATATCAACAGAAAGCTTATTCAAAGACTTTTTTCTGTGTCAGTGGTCATTTCCATTGAGGGTTGCTAATACATTGTACACCCACACAGGCATAAGCTCATCAGAGGTAAATACTACCTTGTATGACCACTGTAATTTTTTATTGAAATAGATTATGATTCATTGAATTAATAATTAAAAATGGAAAACATCTCTTTCCTACTTTTCACCAGACTGGGCTTCTATAGGAATTATGCTTAAAATAATTTTGGCTTATACATAGAGAGTACCTTTCAAAGACAGTGGCATTCAACACACTAAAATGTTCAACAAATTAATTTGTGCTCCGTTCTGCAGCCGAGAGCAAAGTGGTGCAGGATAGTAAAGAGGGGAAAAGAGCAAAAGGAAGAAACTTCTCCTGTCAATGTCTGCTTCAAACCCTGGCTCAGGTACATCTGAGATAATTTATGGGAGCATAATGATCTGCATCAGGAATCTCAAGCTCAACCTGCCGCATGACTGAGCTAGTTTCTATAAAGAACCTAGCAAGCTGGCGCCACGGCAAATGAAGAAAATGAGTTTAATCATTTTACAAGCTTTCTGCTCGTGCTCTTTCTGGCTATATCTTAATGAAACATAGGAAGAAAATAGTCACAAAAAAGGTATGTTGGATGCCTCTGCAGTCGATGATTGTTGGCATGTGGGGGAAGGAGGGGAATTAGTGTACCTAAGGGGATGTCAGACAAGTGAAAACAAGGATGTTTTACAAGCAATACACTGAAAGTCTGGGGATCACAATGAGAAGGATGTGAAAGCAGTTAAATGTCTGTCCTCTAGAAAGGAGTCAGGCAACTCTGGGGATAAGGGCATGACAAGTGAGTAAATAGTGGAGCTGGTAACAAAGGCAGCTTCCAGAGCATGGTATTCAGGTGATCTGGCTGCAGATATATATAGCATTCCTAAAGAATATTTTTCCCTGACCCCACTAGATCTGTAGCTGTTGATCTGCAAAACAGCAATGGTTAAAAACACATCCAGTGAGATCTGTTTTACTGTTATGTAGCAGGGCTGCTATTCTGTGCTCTGAAACAACTTTTCAGACACAACCATGAGTTCAGATAAGGTCAGGATGAATCAGAACTGTGAGAAATCTTAGGGTTAAAAGAAATGTATAAAGAGAAGGGGTTGAAAAGGAATACAGGATATTAATTTGGAATTACTTTCTGATATGGTTTGGAAAAAAGCCATGAATTTGGAAAGGCTTTTCATAGAATCATAGAATCTTTGGTTGGAAGAGACCCTTGGGATCATTGAGTCCAACCATCAGCCCTACTCTACAAAGTTCTCCCCTACACCATATCCCTCAACACCACATCTAATCTACTCTGAAACAGTCAGGGATGGTGACTCCACCACTTCCCTGGGCAGCCGATGAAGTAGACATAAGTAGATAAAGAACTAGAGCCTTCTTTGTTTCTCTCTTTCATACAGAGCTTAAAATTTAGGGAACAAAACTTTAACAATAACTGACGTGTCTGTAGCCTATGTCTTATTTTTTAACTTCTTTGGCCTGTTAACACAACTGTGAGCTGTCAGGAGCTAGTTCATGCTAATGTCCTCAGAGTCCAGAAAGGACCTTCCAATAACTTGCAAACTGGAAGAGTCCTCATCAACTAATAAGACCAAGAAAGTTGAATCAGATTCAAGGTCAGTGATGGCTAACAAGAAGCAAAGCTTTGTTCTTCCCAGAAGAACTAAACGGGCTACCTTCCCCATTTATCCTGTCTTGCTACTTCTTTTCAAGTGATGAGAATATTTTAATTGTCTAAGCAAATACTAGAAAAATATTTTTAATAAAAAGAAATAAGAAAAAAGAAAAAAACAAACCAACAGGACAGAAAAGCTGCTCCATTGCGATTCCTTCATTGTCACAATAGCAAGGCACAAACAGCTTTTATTTTTCATCAACATCCACAGAAGAACAGGATACTCGAATGGCTGTATTGCTTCTGACACTGCAGCCTACACTGCATTGCATCAACACTGATGAACACATTAAGACAGAAGGGAAAAAGTAAAAAGGCAGAAGTAGATAGCTTAATAAGGCTTTCTGACATCTTTTGTGGTGGAAATAACCTCATGGGTAGCGGTGTTATTGTCAACATCTGGTGCTACTGGCCATATTCATGAAAGCATTTACACCAAAGACAACAGGCTAAATTTATGGATGAGATAACTCCGGGGTAGTCAACAGAACCAGGAATTAATCTGATAGAGCAAACTTGTCAGAGTCAAGTCCTAGATTTCCAAACATGTAAGTATTGGGTAGGGAGAAGAATCTAATATTTGCTACTGGTTTTATTGAAATGCTGGATGTCATTGCTTTCATCTATCATGCTTTTTTTAGGTAGCTGCATATATAAATTCACCATACATATTCTTCAATACAGCGTTTGAGGAACATCATGTGTATACCACACACTGCAAGGCCAGGCTATCCTAGTCCACCTGGAACAGGATGGTTTTGGTAGGCACAGGACTCCCCAGCAGTCCCTGGGAGCTCAGCCAAAGGCCTGTTTCCAGGAGAACCCCATATTCCCACTGAAGAGCTCAACCAGATGAGGCACTTGGGGCCAAAGAAGATATCAGCAGAAAAAGTGTCTGCTCTCAGGTGACTGCAGTGACTGTGGTCTGAAGCTGAACCTTCAAACAGACTAATGGAGTCACTTGCCTCTCTAGTGCATGCCCTCACAACATCTGACTCTCAAACTCCCTTGGTGTTTGATTACATCTAAATCTAGCAAGCAAGGCCATGCTACCACCAGATTTTTATCATCAGTCTTAAAATCAATTAACAAGTTTCCTCTTCTAGCCTCCCTGATTACAAATCTGTAAAAAAAGTCCACATTTGTTGCCCAAGGGAGTGGTGTGAACAATGAGGAGAGTAATCCAGGAGGGAATGAACCAAACCCTGGGTGGACAGAGGCTCTCTGATTCCCTTTTGATGCCCTGGAGATTTTAGTAGACCTTATCCTATTTTTTTCCCAGTATTTGATGACCAGAACTTCACCATCTTCACTGAGTACTGTTAACATACATATCTGCAAGGCTTAGAAACTCATACATATACTAAAATGTATTCAGATTTGAAAGATTTTTTGAGTGCAATGTGAGCAGATTTGAGAACAAAATTTTAAGTAATTGTCATTGCCAAAAAAAAAGAAAATTGGAGGAATAACAGTGAAGCTTTAATAATTGTTCCATTTAAAAGTTTTTAATGGGCTATAATTATGTATATCTGATCAAGCTTGAAAATATACTTTAGATATAAATAACAAAAATGTAAAATTACTTACAAAGAGTACCAATTTATAGATGCCAGGATTGAGAAAAATTAAATGGTTTCATGTATATATACAGGTTGTTATATAAAAAAAAATTAATTTTTTGCATGCTCAGGTTATTCATGAGGGAGTTTAGATGTACCTGAAGAGCTTCCATATCTCCATCTCTAGCAATGTCACCTCTCCTCAACAGCCCTGTTGCTTCTATCGCTTCCTTCTTCCCCACCTCTGTCTTTTGGTTTTGTGCAGTTTATGAAACAGTATTTTTAAGCATAGAGACTATATAGTGGTGAAATTGTACATGGGAAAATAGGAATTTTGATACACTCACAGATGAAATATAGAAAAATATACTAATAGAGTACATAAATATACTAATATATATATTAGTATCTATTTATGTTATATATATAAATTATATATCTAAAATAAATATATTTATAAACATATGTTTATATATATAAATATGTTTTAATATTTTATATATATATATAAAGGAAACATTAACCAGCGATGGTCTGCAGTTTCAAAGAGTTCCATGCACAGTAACTTCCCTTACCAGGCAAGTCCAAGTCCTACGGAGTTGAGAAGTATCATGTAATATGGCAACACAAGCATTGAAGTTAGACATGTTTTCTTATTTGACAGAAGTGCAGAGATGGTCAGACCAGGACCTCTACTATCATCCTGTCATCCTTTGTCATTATGCTCACGAGCATTTCCTATTTGGTCCACAGGTTAATTCCAAATTTGCTGCTCTTATACATCCCTGCTTCTCCTGAACTGCATGGCAAGATCTCTTTTCAACCTCTGAATGGCACTTCAAAGTTGTTATATGCTTTCATGGTTTTAAACAGTGACCAAACAAATTAACAGAGAAAAAAAAAATTGGGCTATGGACGCGGGGACACTATTTGGTGGTAGATGGATCCTCTCACTGGAGACTGGGAGGAGACCTCACTGAGTGATTGCTTGTACTTACACGACTCCATGGACACCAGTCTTCAGCTGATGTTGGAGTCAAGACGTGAGGCTAGATGGATCAATTTGGTGTAAACTGGTCCAGACGTTTTGTGCTCTGGTCTCACCTCTTTTGTCATGTGCAGTTTCAAAGGCAACTCTCTACCTTTGACAACTCAGGGATGTCAACAGCTTCCCTTTTCTGGCAGATCAACATGGGAAAAGAAAGAAAGTGTCTCTGTCCATTATGAAGCATAAATACAATATTTCTCTAATGTCTGATTCTCTCACTGTCAGCTCCTGATTTAAGAATAAAGATTTTTGTTTACTCAAGGTTGGCACTGGGGGTAAGATTCTGCATGACAGCAGAACACCTACTGAGCAGTAGGTGCCTCGTTCATCCTCACAGTGTGCAGTTTTGTACAAGTACATATGCAGCTTTGAAAGCAAATCTGTATAAGAAAATTAATATTTGTGTGGGGTACTGATAATTAACTTATACAAGAGGTTTAATTTTTCAATATAATACCATTATGCTACAAGCTTTGTTGTGAAAATTAGGATTTGTACCACGACTGACTTTTCCACCTCTAATCTGTAGTGTAGTTCAGTGATTCAGTCTAAATACACAAGAATAGGTAACTAAAAATATAGCTAGGATTGAGTAATAATTGATTTGCAGACTTCTAAGAGCTGTCATGACTTGTCAGTCTCAGAAAAGCAGGTAAAAATTAGTTTTCCACCACTAAACAGAGTCACAAATAGCAGTGGTTTCCTTGGAGACTTAGCAGCAGTTCTCAAAACAATGTACTTGCAGGAAAAGAGAGACTTATAAAGATACATTACCTGTCCAAACGTTAATTAAGCTCCTGTCTTAGTAACATACACCCATATTGACTGTGTGTATTTGGTGCTCATCTCAACACACCCTCCTCCCAAGTCCTTTCTCATGGTATATACATAATATGTAATGTAAACATGAACTTGCAGGGATTTTTTTACTGTATTGATTGCAAAGCCCTATTCTATGCAAGAGTATTTACATTTTAAAAAAAAATACATATTTTCCTTAACCACCTACAATGGGAAAAATAACTATAAGCTTAGGAGCTCTAAGGTTCCTGATATAAATGCATTGCAGCTGAAAAGAGCATTATCATCTCCAAAGGAAACATCATGAAAATAAAACCTTGAATTCTCCCTCGAGGACGCAGATGGCAAAAAGGCAACCCCAACTAACAGGAAGAAAGTTACATCACTCCTTAAGGTGAGTTCTCTGCAGGGTACTAAGTCAAACACAAGTTTTTTGGTCTCACAGCAGTGTGATGGACTAACTTGCACAGCTGGGGTGCTGTGATGGGTGGATGGACAAAGCTTTTTAGGAATTACTGGTGAACGTGGAGAAATTGCGGTCAACACAAAAGCACACCTTGAATGCCCCAAATTCTCCTATGAATTTGATGACAGACCTGTTGAAAGCTTATGGGTTAAGATCAGAGGAGAAGACAACAAAATGGGATGTCCTAGTACTTGTCTGTTGCAGACTGCCTGGTAGAAGCAGGCTGGTACAGTCTACTTTAGGGCTTAGCATATGCATTGACAGAAAAAGGGAAGACCAAGGAACATGTGGGCCTGATGGTGAACAGAGGAGGTGATCTTGTAACATACGATGTGGAAAAGGGGTTATTAAGCTTTATTTGCCTCAGATTTTATTGACAAGATCTGCTTTGATATGTCCCAGATTCCTGTGCCAAATAGTACCACTTGGGGGGCAAACAGTAGTACTCACAGCAGGTAGGTATTCTATTTAGGATTACTTAAATAACCCGGATATATACAAGTCAGTGACACCAAATAAGACAAATCTGAGCTGGGTAATGTCACTGCAGGCCACTTGCTATCATCTTGGAGAAGTGGTGGTTTATGCTGATCAAGAAAAGGTAAAACCTTAAAAAGCCCATTCCCAACAGAGTCAAGAAGGAGAATTTAGGGAACTCCAGGCTGCTCAGCCTCACTTACTTCCTGAGAAAAGTAAGAGTAAAGTCTTCACAAAAGCGATTTACAGGAACTTGAAGGACAGGAAAATTAATAGGAACAGCCAGCAAAGATTTATAACTGGCAAAACCTAAGTGCCTTCTGTGATGACATGAGTGGCTTGGTGACTAAGGAGAGAGCAGTGGATGTAGTTTACCTTGAATTTAACAAGGCTTTCAACATCTTTTTCCATAATTTCCCTGAAACCAAATTGGAATTTGGGTTGGGTGAAATATGGGTGAAAAACACCTTGATCTTGGGTTCAAAGTGTTGAGGTTAGCTGTTAGAAATCTAACCGGTAGCCAGTTGTAGGTGACACCTCTCGAAGGTCAATGTGAGGTTAGCACCATCTAATAGCTTTGTCAGTGAACGATCAATGGGATGCTGTGCCCTCTTCAGCAATGTCACAGCTCACGCCAAACTGAGGGTGAAGGGTTGATACACTGGTACACAGGGCTGCCACACAGGGGGAGCCTGACAAGCTGAAGGACTGAACTGACAGGAACCTTATGCAATTTGACAGGCGAATGCACAGTTCTGCATCTGGGGCAGAAAACCCTCTTTTGTTGTTCCAGGCTGAGGAGTGCCTAGTTATGCAGCAGCTCTTCAGAAATCAGTCTGGGAAACCTGGTGGTTTTCTTGTACTGGGGGCCAAGACTGCATAAAACATCTAGATGCACTCTAATACCAAGTTGAGAAGGCTAGTCTCTTCCCTTGATCCACTGCCTCTGCTCCTATTGTTGTTCAGGATGTTGTGGGCCTTCTGCGCTGCAAGGAGACACTCCTGGCTCATGTTCAGTTTACTGTCCACCAACATCTGTAGGACCTTTTCAGGAGAGCTGTTTTCCCAGTCAGATCATTGCAAGAGATTGCTTTCTGATGCAGGATTTTGTATTTTTCCCTGCCAAATTTCATCTCCTCAAGGTTATTGATAAAGGCATAAAATGTTACAGGTCCTAGCACAGGTCCCTGTGGTATTCCAATTGTCACCAGACTCCAGGTGGAGTGCAGCCTGCTAATTACCCTCTGTGCAAAAAAGCCAATCACTTTTTTATCCATTTAGTTGCTGGCTTATCCAGACAAGAACATCACTTGTGTTCAAGACTACTGGGGGAGACAGTGTTGAAAGTCTTGCTAAAGTTGTGGTAAGTGACATCCACTGCTCTCTTCTCATCCACAAATCCAATCATTTTATCCTAGAAGGCAATTAGATTGTTCAGTTATGGTCCACCCTTGCTAAATTCATGCTGACTGCTCCCCAGTCACCAACTTCTCTTTCATATGCCCAGAAATGCTTTCCAAGAGGACTCAGTCCACGAGTTTTCCAGGGACAGAAGTGAGGTTGCGTTTCCTGTAGTTTCCCAGGTTGTCCCTGTGGCCTCCTTCAAAGATGGGTATAACATTTGTCTTTCTCCAGCCATTGGTGACTTCCCATGATCTCTATGACTGATTATACTATAAAAGATACGTTATTTTTAATCTACATCTGGAATAAATCAGCTTGCAAATGACAACATCCACAGTTTTCTAAAGCTTTCTTCTTTTTTTTCTAGCTGGAACAGAGTGTCTAGTGCATCTGTAGGAAAAGTCATTCTGAGTACATTGATTTTTTTCATCTAAGACTTCTTTTGGGTCAGCCAAGTATTTCAAATATTAACTAATTTGTGTTTGCCCTCATTAGCTTGCAGATTCCTGAATTCATAGGTATATTAAATAGATATATTCGCCTAAGCTGCACCTTTTAAAGACATCCTAACTTATTTCATTCTTTAACAACTTCTCTTAAGATTTCCTTGTTTTATTTTAGCACTTTAGATCATGAAATCTGCTCTGGCAGGTTATTTTTGGTTGTATTATGGAAAAAGAAGTAACTAATGATACAGCAATGGATCAAAGAATATCTGTGGGAAGACAGCTGGAAAGAAAACAAATCAATTTATTGAAAGGCTTGTGTGTGATTTGATTGGAGGATAGAAAGTAGTAGGAAAGTAGGATGTGTATACAGAAGTATCAGAAGAAAAACAACATGGAGAAGCAACTGAAACTAACCATAAAACAAGGCAGAGAGAACCAAGTCATACTGTAACAGTGATTGTGACTGAATTCCAAGTGTTTTGGTTTGTATAGCTTGGGAAGACGAGAAATAAAGGAAAAAAGTAGAATAACATTAGAGTGACTGCCATCCCAGAACTGACCATCAGTTGAGCATCAATTGAGAAACAAAGGATTTTAAGAAATCTACCAAGTTTCAAGAGAGATCATACTGCTACAAACTTTTTTTTGACAAGGAAGAGAATATGGGGATCTGATCCCCTTACTCTGAGGTGAAGAGTATAAAGTGCTTGGGAGAAGAAATCTTTAGTATAGATAACAAACCTGGCACAAGCAAATCTCTGTCAATAGGCCATGAACAAATACAGGCTGGAAGTTAGAAGGATTCTTATCTTTGTATAGAGAAGCTAGGTAGCAGGACTGTCTTTCAGAAGGCATTAAAAAGGGAGAGGAATGGGGTGGAAGTGCCACCCAGCCCCATCAGTCAGGGACTCCGCTACTCAACCAGCCACATCTATTGATGTCATGGGCAGCTGGCGCTGAAACCAAGAACTTGCATGTGAGCTTTCACTCATACTAAAAGAACAACAGGTCTCTTGAGAATTATACAGACTTTGGTCTACTTGCCCACGTAAACAGTCAGTGGTGTCCTGGGCACATATACTCACACACCCAAATGCACACAGGCAAGCAAAAAGCACCTTAGGGCCACATATGTTCATCTCAAAATTAATGGGAATAAAGCTTCTAAATGCTTTTGATGCCTTTGAAAACCTACATTTCCTTTAGAGTTTAAATACATTTGAAAAAAAAATGGTCTGTAGTGCCTGGGATGCCGTTAATAGACTTGAACACTCACAGAAGGAAAAAAAATTACTAAATGACCTAACCTACCCCACTACCAGGAAAATCCATTTAAACCAAGCTGTTTTTAAATAGACTTAAGTGATAGAGCTTCCAGCATTTTTCTCAGAGAACTACTATGCAGTTTAATAGGTCTAACTAATGTACTCTGATTTCTGTCTTGGGGTTTAAAAAAACCCTTGTATGCTAGCAGTCTCCTCATTAATTTTTATTTCCAGCCAGCCAGTGTAATAGTTGAATATTTTAACATCTCAAGGTTTCTTCTGCCAGGCCTGACTTCACACTTACTGAAAAAACACTTTAAGACACTTCAATAAACCTAATATAAATTGTTAATATACACAACTCATACATGCAAATAAAGGGAAGTGATTTATAACAGAGTTTATTCATACCATGACTTGGCTAATTAAACTACACCTTTTTCTTATTACATTTTATGGACTCCATTAATGTAATGCAGGGAGCACCATGCGGTGAGGGCAAAGGAGCCTGGGGAGAAAAATATGACACATTTACATCCTTTGTATAAGTAAGTCCTGTGACATCTTGGCTAGCAGAAGACAACACTTTGCTTGAACCGAACTAAGAGACCCAATATCCAAGTATGTTGATAGAAATCTAGTGTCTTTGAATTGCAAACCTTGCTTTGTAAAAATGTGTACGTTTGCATTATGGTTCCTCATGAAGCCTGTGCCAACCTATTTCATGCTAATGTGATTGTAGAGTAATAACGTAGCACATGTAGCCGATGTTTGCACTTTTCAAATATTAACTAAATTATATCATCATTGGTAATGCTTATTTTTAAACTCTACCATCATGGATTATGTGTTAAAACATATAGATTCTTTTTTAAATAGAAAACATTAAAAAAATGACTTTTTAAAAAAAGTATGGATTTTATTATTTCATTGACATGAAGAGGAAAACATTACACTAGAATTAGAATTTTTAGGTGAATCCTTGTGATGTACTTTTCACTTTTACAAGACTGTCACTTGACACTACGGGGACAAAGACGTTCTTGTAAATTCCAACATACCGTATTAAAGTAAGTATACATTTGATAGGTTTCAGTCATTTCATCCCTAAATTACTGGTCAAGTAAAATATTCAGTTGCTTATTCAATTCATTGGTACACTTTTCAACTTTGAAGGTGATGTGAAGATTCTTCTTAGACAATCTTTAAGGATTGTTTAATCCTTAAAGATTTTTCAATAACTCAGAAATATCCTGCACTACTGATCTGTAAATAAATGATTGCACAAAATCTCAGAGCAAACAAGCAAGAAAATAGATGTGTTGAACCTAAAGGCTAAATTTCCTTTTAAATTATCCAAAAGTGGGATGATCTTTCTGAGGACCATTCCAGTTTGTGTTATGGTCATTCAAGGGAATCTTAAGCACCTGCAGTATACATCTTCATCCGAATGATAGTAGAACTCTCAGACTATATGAAATATTTCTGCTATGTCACAATACAGTGACAAAATGCAGTAGTGTTGCTTTTTAACAGTTTTTCAAAGGACAAAATAAATAGTTTATAAATGAGAGGCAGAAAGAATATTCAGGGGAAAATGAGAGCACATTTAATTAGAGAAGCTTAACAATCCATTGTCTTAACAAATAGGTAGCACTGGTACAGACTCATATCTTGAGTCCATTCCCAGCTATGGTGATTGGTACGTTCTGTATGTCTGTCCCATACAGCTAATGCAGCATGCAAAAGTGTTGCACCCCTGCTTCTTCAGCAAGAATGCTTAATGAAAACAGAAACTGGTGAGTATTCCATCATTTATTTTGGTTTGCTTACATTCTGGCTTTATCAGTTTGAAATTATGGATCTATCCACAGTTCCCACAAATTTCTCAAAGAAATTAGGTGTTCTGTTTAAAGTATAAACAAGATTTTTTGTATTTATTTTTTTTTTTTAGAGAGAAGTGTTAAGAATAGCTAAGCTTCTGAAATTCCTCAAGCAGATTAAACACTTTTTGGTCCAAGAGTACAGAAGAAATGATCCTTATAAAGGCTTTGATAGTTTTTGTCACCAGAAAGGGATTGCTACCTGGATTGCCTACCTAAATCAAGCGTAGGTGTTTGAACTGTACCATGTCAACCAAACATTGTGAATTTGGTGGGGGAGGTCCTACAAAACACCAGCCCTGGTTGGCCTTTACCCATTCATCAGAAACATAAATTTTGCTTAAATGTACATTAAGTGGGCCTAGGTGCAATGTTTGCTTCTCATGCTATGTTTTTAAGTAGTAAAGAAACCTCATCCTTTAAGTAGAGGTTTCCTATCAGTCCAGTATAACCATTCCAAGATAGAAGTCTTCAATAGGAAATAATAACAACAATAATAAAAAGCATCCTGTACATCATTGAGTCAAAAGAGTAGGGTTTTTGCACAGGAACATTTACAGTCTTTCACTGCTGTATTGTACATGATAGCAAAATCTCTGCCATCTGATTACTAATTAAAAAAAAAATCCTGTATCTCATTGAAGGGCATTAAAAAAAAAAAATACACATCTCACCACCCACATCATCTCCAAAAATATGTTTCCCTCTTTTAAATGGTGGCATTCATTGAACTGGCTTTGCCAGTTTTGTATACCATTAAAAATAAGGGTTATGAAATCTTATTTAAAATAACCGCATGCAGGAAGAAGGAAATAAACTACGTTAATTTAATCTTCTTTCCTAAATGTTAACAGCAGTGTAAAAATGGATGCTCTCATCCTTGTAATCAGTTGCACGGTGCACAAGGGCAGCAGTCTCTGGTGCCTCATCTGTGAACTAATCTTTCATTTCATAGCAGATCTTTCCATATCAAACAACACAAATGACTTAATTTGCATGACAGGATTTGTAACGGGGCAAATCTAGTGTCAAAGTCGATTAAAGATTACACCGGAGAACTATCATAATCAGTACTCTAATGAGCCTAAATAGTACATGTAAAGTCTCCCCTTTTTGCCATTCCAGTCATGTATAAAAGGGAATGTGTTTCTTTTCATCGGTGAGCCAGTCCTTTGGTTTGCACATTACGCCCTACGTTGAGCTAAAGTCATGTCAGTCTGGTTTCAGAGGGAGAGAAAGGGAAATAATAAAGCAAACATCACTTCACAAATGACATTGCTTGGTATAAGCCAACGTTTGAAGCCCTTAATTCTTCTAATCTGCAAAATAGTCAATGCTAATGGGTTTTTGCCTTTGTGAAAGCTGATGCATAGAAAGAAAAACTTTAATGAGCTGCCTGGGTTGTATGCTTACAGATACCTGTCAAATGTCTGTCATCTTAGCTATCGTTGAGGCATTATAAAGAAAGTAAGAAGGAAGGAACGACAGTATTTGTACAAGCATTTTCATGCTAAAATGGCACAATTTTCTTCCTGTCATAATTTCATTGTATCTGAAAGTCAGAAAAGCTTAACCCTTTCAACAGCACATCCTGTACAGAATATCACACATGATGTTTGAACTAGCAGCCTTAAAAATAGCATTGTGGTTTTGTAAACAGCATCTTCTGTTAAATCTGTTTCCTAAAACTGAATTATCTATATTTAAAAAAATATGACAACAAATTATTGGAATCAATTACTGCACTTCAGGGAGATCAAGAGTTTACTAAATGTAACAAACCCTCAGTGTGAGAGTCTGTCATCAGAATAATTCCCTTCTGAGTTCTTAATTCATACCCCTTTGTGTCTTTATGCTGGCAATATGAATAGCAACGCAGAGAGGTCAACAGACTCCCCTATTCTTACTTTCTCTTTTATTGCAAGAGATGAGAAATTGAAAGCATCTTTTTACAAGCACACCTGCTAACACCGCCGTTCTAACCTATAGTTAAGTTGAGCCAGCCTTGTTTTCAGATATTTATGATAACTGTAAAAAATTTCCTCTGAACTGAAACCATGCATTCAGAAGCCTTAGCCCAGGTGTGCCGATTTTGTTTATATTTCTCTTTCCAGGTTTATGGTCCATCCTCACTGTTTTCAAAAAATTCAGGCAGCCAAAGCATGGAAATGTCAGGGCAGACCTCTGTTTCCCTCAGCACAAGTATCAACCTCTTGGTCTGAGGATCTGCACGCTCTGTAAATCTGAAACCAGCTTTGGGAGTCCAGATCAAAACCACATGTAGGTACGTGCTGGGGTCTGGAATTGGGGCCTTCATCTAGACAGAGGATGGAGCAGAAAATGGGAAGAAAGGGCATTTTTGTTGAGGTGTGGCTGCCAAGCCAAGCAGAGAGCAGGCCTAAGGGTTGGGGTGGTAGGTGCTACTGCCTAGCTGCCCGTCTCTGGGTAAGTCAGTCACGCTGGCTGTTTTGGTATCTGCAATGTGAAGTAGGATAAATGTTCTGAGCACTCTCTCACAAGTGCTTGGAAGCCTCCTTTACTCCTGCCTGCAAGTCATTTTGGTGATATTTTTGCTTATTCTCTCAAGCTGTCAGTGTCGGTACTTCAGGGAGGCATTTTTGTTATTGTTCTATTGTGTCTCTGTTGTTGTTTTTACCTGTACTTGTCAATCCTCATTCTGGGGGCTGCAATACTGTGTTAAGGTGTACTGAGGCATGACACACTTCAGTGCATCTTAAGTATTCTTAAAAGGCCTCAGGCACTGGCTCATACGTTTTCATTGAGCCATTACAATCCAAATAGAAGAACTTTAATGAGTGCATTGCATCTGTATTGCTTCCAAAGGACTCACTGGGAGCTCACTGACAGTATCTTTCAGCTTCTGCTGCAGGTGAGGATCTCAATGGAACACTTTTTTTCCCCCTCCCTTTTTTTTTTCTTTAAGCAAACTCACATAGAGAAGTAAAAACATACGGAGAAATTATTTAAGTGGCTTTAAAGTCTGAGCTTAAACAAACAAAACCAAGAAGTGATAGTTACGGCTGAACTTCTTCACCCACACTGCACTGGGTGAAATTTGTGCTAATGTCTCCTAACAACTACATACCATATCTACAAGTGTAATGGGGGCAGGGAATCGGGGGGGTTTAGGGGAAAGGAGCTGCATTATCAGAAAACTCGTTATTCTCTTGCTTAAGCTATAACTTACACGTATAAAATGTCCAACAACTCTTAATACTGAAGAGTTACTGAACGTCAGACATTCCCACACAGAAAGAGCAGAAAAACAAATAGAAAGGTTACTGCTATGGAAGGCAGAGGAAGAGGAGGTTTCCACACAGAACTGATTGGTGTAAGACTTTTTTTGCTATTTTATGTTACCATCTTTAATTTAGGAAGTTTTCAGATACTGTATGGAGAAGAGCCAGCTGTCAGAGGGGAAATATAGCTCCCTCTAAGGTCCCTTTAAAACCACAGCATCCTGCCAAACTATCCCAAAACAAGGAGGAGCAGGAGAGGGGGGGAGCAGGAACATCCCAGTGTTTTCTCAGAGGTGATCTTTACAGCCCCACTAAGTCATTGCTCCCTGGCTTTGTCGAGAGGTCCTTTCCTGGTGTGCACTGGGCAGAAGAGGAGCCACCCCAGGAGCCCCCCAGCCTGTGAAGAGACCTGACCTTCCAGCACATCACCTGCCAGTCCTCCAAGGAGAGCCCCTTCTGCACGCCGTGGCGGTGTGGCCAGCACACCTACTTTGAGGGGAAACGTATACTTATTAATCACTCTCTATTTAAGCTTAGGCGTGCTGCGCGCTGAGCGATCACCCGTGCCTCCTGACTGGTGTGTTTGGTACAGTGGCCACGGCGCTAGCACCACAATCCCCAGAGCTGAACTCCAAGGGGTTAGCGTACAAACGTAAATAACATACATTAGCGGCGCATGTTTAGCTCCGACTTGGATTTCATCCACTTTCCGATATGAATTATTCATCTCCCTCCAATTGTTCTTTTAATTCATATCGCAGTTGTTAAAAGGTTAGAAGCCACGTTACTGAATAATCCTTTACTGTTTCCCCGTGGCAATTTGTGCCCAATTTTTGCAGATTTCAAGCCTCCGCCGTCCCCGCCGCAGAGTTCATTTTTATTGCAATTCCCGGCTAGCCTTTTCCCCCCGAACACTACCTCTCTGACCTAACTGCTATACCTCTGATCCCATGCACCCCAGAAGCTGTCACAAGTCTCCCTCCTTCCCAGGAGTTGAACACACAATAGAGAATAGGCCCTGGCTGTGAGGTTCAGCAGCCATTAACCCCTACCAGCTGTTCCTGCAGGGAGCCTTCTGTGGCTGAATGTCCTTTCTCTGCGGAGGCCCTCATTTCCACTAATCTAACTATTGTTGGGTAGGAATGCTGACAGGAGAAAAGAAATTTTTCTTGTGTCCATGCAAGTGTGTGTATCCATGTGTAAGTGAAGGAAGAGTGAAGGCTAATTTCTATAGTGGGCATGAATGGAAGGATTGGGAAAAAAAACTAGTTAAAATGTGTTTACTTGCTTAAAAGGCTCGGTCAATTTAAATAATTTCAGTAGTATGCTCTATTTTGGGGGGGAGGGTTGGGGATGGGAAGGAAAAGGAAGCAAGTTACTATTATCATTTTATGCAAAAGCCACTGAGAGATTCCCCTGTATTTCCTATATCCTTCTTAGAATGCAAAATGAAAAGAGGAGAAATGTACGAATGCAAACCCCGAAATGAACAGAAACGCATCGCAACTGAAATTTCCTCTTTCTAGAACAAGGGACGTGGGCATCCAAAGAGCTACCTTTTATTTCACATTCACTATCCACTTTCAGTGGACCCATGATTCGGACTCTCTTGAAATACACAAAGTGTTTGCCAGGTTTTATCGACAAGATCAGAATTCTGTGCTAATACTCTCGAAAGGAAACAAAATCAGTTGGGAGGAAAAAAACCATTTCATTTAAATAATTGACATTTTCAGATAACCAAACCGAACTCCTTACATCTCTCACCACAGCGTAATTTCTAATCGCATTTTAAACTTCCAATTTAAAATATTTTCATGCAACACTAGTAGACATAACATACTAAATCACAAATTAGCATTAGTGTTGCTTTTCCTTTTCAAGCCACACAGGTGAAAGACATTACAAAAATTTAATTAGCAGGAAAGAAAACTATTTTATTTGCTAGAAAGCTGCATGCCTTTTTAAGTCGCAATTAATTCATCCTTTTCTCTAAAAAGATTGAGAACAGAAACCGTTTTGAAATTTGGTGCTCCATTTTATCACTTGATAAAGTTCAGCAAAATACAACAGTTGGTCTAGTTCAAATCAAATTAGAAATAATTCATGTAGAAATATATTTTCTGGGCAATTAGACTGTATCGTAGTAGGGCAAATGTCTGATATAATAAAGCTCTACTTTGCATCTGTTCCTGTGTCTAGACGGCTGCAATTACTAGTCCTTACAACAGCAGCGGCAAGATAAAGCACTGCTTACAGGTTATAGCTATTAAAATTCAACATTTTCTTTCTTTGCCCCCCTTTATTACCTAAATCGTTTGATTGTTATAAAATTTAATTTAATTTAATGAAGTTGCACTTTCCTCATCTTCAATATGAACACAAACACAAACAAACAGTACAGAATCCAGCTCATTGTCTCTCCCCAACATTAGCTGCCACGCACGGATACTGGTCTCATTGAAGTTAAATATGTGCAAATAACACTTGCTCAGAACCCAAACGGCAGAACTGGCTCCATGGATAAAGAGAGGACCTGAATGCTCACGGCTGTCAATCTGGCATCCTTCAAAAGGCGCTATAAACAAAATCCCCGCAACGTACTAAAGAATGCATGTCCCTAATTACTGTATCTGGGGAGAGGAAAGGCCCGTGCCAAGGAGGGTAGGTTTGTAGGTGCATAGGTAGGTTTATATCCCTGATGAAATGAAAAACACCAGTTAGCCAAATTACCAGCTTAAGGTCACACACAGCCCTGCGTCTACAGGTTGAACCCCTACTGACATCTCAGGAGACATCGGCAGGAGCTCTGCCTCCACACAGACATCTCTGCTGCTCTGCTCGAGGGCGACCCCAGCAATGGGTAGGGTGTGCTGCTTCAGCTCCACTCCAGACATTATAAATCAACTAATATAGGGTTGGAAGAAACCACACATGAAAACAAAGGGTCCAATCCTTGAGGTCACATGGAAGTACCACTTCTTCACGATTTTGGCTTACTGAGTGCACGGAAGGATTATTTCAGCAGGATTTCGGAAACTGCAGTTTTACACAGTTCATGGGCATAAACAGTAGTTTCTGGTGTTAATGAAACTGCTTTCTCCTTTAAGTTCTCCCTATAATTACAGGGTTTCTGGATTTCTAAGCAAACCTGAGCAAATTTTAAGTAGGGCTTTGTTTAGACAATCTAAGATATTAAATCATAGTCTTGAAACCCTGCAAATAATCAAGCACGTAGCAATAAATGGCATTTGTGAAATATTTCATGCAAAGAAAGGCATTCATTGAAGCAAACACAGGCCTCTTGGCTAAACGTGGAAATAGCAAAACACAGGGTGTGTTGTACAGTAAGGGGACCTGGTGGTAGTTACAGGAACCCCAGACACAACTTTAACCAAGGCTTCTTCAGATAAACAGGAAATTTATACCATGCAAGGAGTCATCCATTTGTGGTGATTCCCATTCAGACTTTGTCCTTATCATATTCATATATATACTATTCATATATTAATATTGAGCGAGGCGTTATCTGCTTACACGACAGACCTTCAAAGGATGCTTGTGTGGCATAGGAGAAATTTTTTATGCTGTTTGGAATAAACGAAGATCATTGATGAGGCCACAGCCAGATGCCAGCTCTGTGCCTCTGCTACATCAACTTTTGTGCCTCTGCTGCATCAACTTCTCCCAGCAACTTTAGGAGTCTAATGTGTCCGCACTATCCCATCTTTATTAAATAGGCTGCCTTGTTAAGCCCTAAGATTTCTTTTTAAGGGCAAATGTCATCTGTAATACAGAACATGTTTCAGATGGGCCAGAACAGTCCCCATGCAGAATATAAAAAAGACCAGAAGGTCCTATAACCCCGTTTGAAAGAAAGGCATAGACTGTACATAGACAGTACTGATGACTCAAGTGGCTGCCAAGAGCCTGTCTGGAGTTCACCCATTAACAATTAATCTGAAATAAAGATGCCACACCATATTTGCAAAGATACAGCATGTTTCTTTAGCCTCATGATGGATATTTTATCACCAAATTGACTTCCAATCTAAGAAGCTGGAGTTCATTTCATCAACATTTCAAAAAGTGGCGATGGACCTTTTGTTCCACCTGTCTATAACTTGTCACACAGGGAAAGTGTCACAGAAGGCTCCGCTTGCAGAACAAGCCTCCATCTTCCAGTTCCTCAATGTTGACATGTCACATCCCTAAGAGGGAAGAACCCTCTCTGGAAATCCAGTAAGGTTATGATACTGCTTAATAGTGCCACGTTACATTTATCTTCCTTGAACACAAACTTGCAGCAAGCAGCACAGAATATGGCTTTAGTACAATAATCTACACAGACACCCCTTCAAAATGGTTTACCCAATATTTTATGCTATGCATTTCATAAAAATCATATAATCTACAATTCAAATGTGGCAAAAAACAGGGAAAAGCAATGGGCCAAAATCTTAGACTTACTTTTCACACATTCTTACTTTGTCAGGATAATGTGAGAGCATAACTCATGCCTTAGTCTGCAATGAACTTGGAACACCAGCTCTCAGGGCTATGGATTTCCCCAACCACATTATTCCAGATCCAAAGGACTGCAGGTTTCTGCAGCTCAGAATTTGACTTTTATTTTTTCCTGGACTCCAAAATTCAGCTCTTTGTACCAGAAGTTGCAGCAGGTGGGTACCCAGCTCCTTGCTACCTGACTCCTCACCCTCTGAGACGTGCCTGCAGCTGCCTCTTCCCTATATTTCACCTTGTGCTGGCAAAGTATTTGGATTACAGTACAGGTGACTGTCACTGGTCTGCCAGAAGAGTGGGAAGGGAGGAGGAGGGAGTCTGTCCAGGAAGTAAGAAGATCACTTGGGCATACCTTGGAGAAACTGTTTGTCAGTGAGGGTTTTTTTTTCCCAGAAAAGCCCCTGCTGTACTATATGAGAGTTTGGCTATGGGACGGGTGAGATGGCTCCTCAGATGTTACGCCACCACCATCAATGGTTATTGAAAGCTAACAGATTAAAGAAAGCACTAGATTTTTTACAACCTGTGCCAAGGCAAATACAAATGACAGTGGTATGTGCTGCCATCAGATCAATGACAGCACAGGATGATCGATACCCACGCTAGAAGTGAGGGAGGAGACATCAAAATTAAAGTCTGCCCCGCTTCTGGCTGGGTGGCTGAGGTGGGAGTATGCGCATGTTAGCAGGAGGTGGGGAAGGGCTGGTCACTTCTGGAAGTTGTAATTACAGTGCTAACAAACTGCCCGACACTGATTAGTCAGATACAAACAAAAATGGGGAAAGCCTTGGCTACTTTTTGAACAGGAGGATCCAGCTCGTCATTGAACTGACTGACTGGCTTCCCACACACCCTGTTGTCGCTTCCCTAGCCCTGTTTCTCCTACTGACTGCTATTTGGAGTGCAGTATTTTCTCAAATATAACGATTTAAGAAAATAATGTTTCAGGAAATGCTGACATGTCAAATTCTCTGCTTTTCAGGGGTAATCAAAACTGAAATGGTGCTTCTGTGCTATTTTTTATTTTTTTTTTAAACAGAGGATGTTAATGGATTTTCAGCCATGAAGCACAAAAATATGACATTAAATGTCACACGATGATGAAGAAAATACAGAGACTGTTTAAAAAAATTGCATCAAAACTAAAATTCTACCTATGCTGTTTTCCTTCAGGAAGTATGTTATTTCATTTGTATTTTGCATGTTTGAACACAGTAAGTACAAAACCAGAATGCTGTTTTTCAGTAACTACTGGCCCCTTATGTGTGTTTTTAGTAAAAAATTTTAGCAAGACACAGCTCACAGTGAAGTATCCTTTGAGCAGTGTCCAGCTCTGGGAACTTTTGCCCCCAGAGTATTGCCTGCTGCTATAAAATGAGATTGAAAAGTACTATAAAATATTTTTCAAACACTAGGCTAACATCATAGATACAATTTCTAGCAGTGACATACATTATTAACCTCATCTCATGAGAAGGAAATCAACGTTTATCTATTCCATCAATTCAGAGCATGCATGTGTATGCAAAGGTACATGCTCTGTGCTAACTTGGTGCAACTCTTACTTCTTTTAAAATGGTTCTAAAATATAACCACGCAATCGTATTCAAATGTCTTATTAACTGGAAATACCCACATAACATCTATAGAGACATCACCTGAATTTACTATGGATTTCAAACCGCTGCCCTGACACCATGGTCATTAACAATCTTACCTAAAATCTCTACATACTTTCTGCCATTTGTCACTTTTAGAGATCCATCTTTCAAATCCATGCAGGCAATTCTTTTCACAAACTGACATCCTCAGGAGACTAATAATAATGTCCTGGATGTTACTGAATCAGTAGTTTGTACTAACACAGGCTTAGAGTCGGATGTTTTTAAACAGCAGACTAAGAAATCTCCCCAGGCAATAGGCAGTTTCTACTTGTAGAAGGTCTGGAGATAAAATTGCAGTTTTACTGTTACTCACTATGAAATAAGTAGCCCGGGTCCCTCAGAGGGGCTTAAAATGAGTGTTAAGTTCCTTTGTTACCATTTCTTAGAGCTGCAGCCATAACCAGAGACTAACAGACCTCAGAGATGCCTTAAATATCCTTCATGTTGTTAGCATCAAATAAACTAATTCGTTTCGCACAGCAGGACAAGGGATACAGTCACATTAGCTGTTATCTAAACAGGAACTACAGAGGTTTTGGTACTCATAATTAATACAGTGTTCCCTGATATGTCAATAAAACCATATGACAAACCACAGTGTGTCCTCCAGCCACACACATACACACACACACACAGAATCAGGTTCTTGATAGACTTTAATGAACACATAGATTACAGTCTTTTGTAGCATAATCCTACTTGCTCAAGTGGTGACAATATTATGCAACATTTATTTCAGGTCATGAAATCGCTGTTGAAATTTCTTTTGAAAATCTTTTAGGTCAACTGCTTTAGTCTTGAGATCTGCATTCCAAAATATCCAGAATTTGCATTCTAGTGGAAAAATAAAATGAATTATGCTTAGAAAAGCAAATTAAATAGAAATTGAAGATGACAAACAGGGGCCTTCATTTTCTGATAATTTAGATCTTTGACATAGTGTTTTGGGCCAAGCATTAAGACAGAGCTATATGCTAAAACTAATCCACTTCCAGTGACGATCTTTTCATTTGCAGTTTCTCCTGACAACAATAAACTTCTGGGAGCTATTTCTAGTCATGGATAAGAAAACAACTTTCCCGTCCTGTGAGAATTTTGGATTTCCAACTGGTTTCCTATGGTGAACCGAAAATTAAAAAGCCCAGAAGTTTCAAGCATTCAAAAATATTATAAAGAAACAAAGTGCATTGGGGTACAATGTTAAGAAATCCAAAATGTCCTACTCTGATTTTGACCTTTTCATTTGGGGAGGGCGGGATTTAAAGTATTAAAGTAGCTAATACGTCAAACCACAGCCCATGAAGTTTGCATTTTTCAAGTGCTTAACAATGTTTTGACAAATTTGGAAGTGCTTCTTTCAAATATCTTAGAGTCTGGGCATACTTCCACGGAGGTAATTTCACCAGTTCAGAATTTTCCAGGAACTGAAATACCAGGTCAAAAAATTATTAATATGCTTTGCTTTTTCTCATTTTTTATTGTCATCAGAAGCACCACATAAAAATTTGTTCTTGCACTGCTGATCATAATTAATTCCCTAACACTAAGGAGGTTACTGCCCAAACTCAGTTCCCATTTACACTGGAGAAAACTGTCTTAATAGCATGAAGCTGTACTGGTGAAGCTGGGAGACATTTGTAGCCATGCAAGAGATCCCAACCACATGCATTTGTTGATATTCCTCTGCTGAAAAGAGCATCTCAGGCTCTGAACAATTCTGAATCCGGAGGTTTCTGGAATCCATCCGATGGTACACAAGATGTGCATTTTAAGCATCCTGCCCGTGCATATGGTTGGGACCTGTTGTGTGATTGCTGTATTGTATAAGGCTGAGGATGTATGCAAACAAACCCTCTGCTTTTCTCCAGCTCATCTCTTTGTCTGCTTCAAGTCTAGTGTTGCACGGGTTGTTTCCCCGCTGATCCTGTGTGTGGCTCGTTTAAGTTTGCGGCAATTTCTGTGCCGGTAACGCTTTCCTATAAAGGTGAGGCTCCAACATTTACCTGCTGCAAGGCAACGGGACTTTTATCTGTCTACATTCGCATCCCCTCTGCCTCCGTAGCCCCTCTACCTATCAGCCCTGGGTTGACATGCACACATGCACCCTGAAGCAGAGAGACAGCAGGGCAGACGGACCGATTCCCTGAGCGGGGGTTCTTTAAACTCCCTGCTTCACATGGGCTCGTCGATCTTTAGAGAGCCAGTATCTTTCAGAAAGCATTATATGTAAGAAAGGGGGGAAAAATACAACTATTAAAACGCACATACACTGCTGGCACTGTTGTGACAGCCAGCAGTATCGGCGTCAGTCAATTATCTTCACAAATGCCTCTTGTGCTAATGAGCACTCACAAAAATCACCAGACTTTTCTGGCAAGGAGAAAAGATCAGTTTCATTGCTTGCAGAACTAATTCAGTGTACAAAAGTGAAGGCTCCACCATCACTGCCTCTTTTACTGCTCCTTTTGTAAAGGCTTTTGATGTGCACTGAAGAGATCGGTCTGTGTTTGGGTCTCTTCATCTCCAGTTCATTGCCTGTCATTAACATACATATCCATATGAAAAGTTTGGTAAGTCACTAACAGCTGTCCAGAATGGAGTTTCAGGAAAAAAAGGACCTATTCCTTCTCAAAATGCTGACAATACTATTTAGCCCTTTTTGGCAATGATATACCTAACTTTTTAAAGCCGCCTTTCACTCAAAAAGCAACTAGGCATAATACTACATTCAAACACATAGTGGTTTTCATTTTGAAACAGTCATTTGCTGTATTCAGAAAAGGCCTATAGTTGCCAGAAGCAAAAAGAACTCCATCATTCATTATAAAAAAAATAAATACTTTCTGAGTATAGCTTTTCACTATCCCAGATAACCTCACATATCCGATTTAACACAGGGGGGGAAAGCCCACAGCAGATGCTCCTGAGGGTCATTTAATGCACACCGAGTTCCTGCTCAAAATTATGAGACCTCACAGCTCACAGTCCCCAGCAATTGTGAGTATTAGCAATGAAAGGGCACAAAACCATGTCGATAACAGCTTAGCCATAAGAGGTTAAGGAAAAGCAGATCCATTTCTCTACTGACAGAATTCACAATCAGCCCAGGAGCCTCACACCAGGAAAGGCAGGGTTGAGACGACATAGGTGCTAATTGGAGTATATCACATTACGTGGTTTGTGCTTCTTCCTATATGAAACTGTAGTAAGCAATTTGAAGCAAATTAAAAATGTCTCCACTGGTGTTGCACACAGCATACTCGATAAATTTGGATTATTATTTGTTGGTTTTGTTTTTTTTTTCCAAAAAGAAGAGGACTGAAGAAATTTGTCATGGGTTTAGTTAATTTCTGCTGGTATAGGTCCACTGCCTTTAAGGAGTGATCATAATATCAAACTTAAAGAGGGAGAACCGCAACAGAAAAAGAACAACATAGCTTTAAAAATAATGAATTGAAAGGTTTTCTCTCCCAATCACTTGGGCTGTAGCTTAGTCATGTCAAACTCAGAAAGAAAACTTTTGATTGATAAACGCTTTTCTGTCCAGCCCTCTCCCCCCCACAACCACTCCGGAGTTCATGACCCCGAGCCATAATTTACAATACATCGTGCCCAAGGTTTTCTAGGTCTTAGTTTGAAAACTATAGTGGGTGCATCTGTGTCAATTATCAAGGGGTTGACATAGTTTTACAGGCATTTTTATCAGAAGCAAAGTGCCCGGCAGGCTACCGACTGCTAATTCTGGAAAGATTTTATTCCTGTACTGATCCTCCCACCATGCAAAACCAGCTTGTGCTGCATAAAACCCAAGACTTTAATCCCACTTGTTGCTTCCTTTTTTTCCTCCCCCTTTTCAGAAGCATCTCTCTCTCCCACATCAGTCAATAAAATCTTTAACTCTGCCTATTTTGATCTGAAAATTAAATCTTATTTATTATGCATCCTGTTTGTTGTCTTTGAAGAACTTGAGCATTCATTTAAAGAGGGCCAGAATGACTTCTTAAACACATTTCTCTCTTTGCTGCAATTAAACAAAGTGGAGCTGTGATTAGTCCACCACAGGGGGGAAAGAAAAAGACACCCTTGAATCAAAATGGGGGGACCTGACTGTGCATTATTGTCTCACAATGCAGGAGTTTATTGCTGAAACCTGCTTATCGCCTTGCACTGCAAACCATGGGAACTTCAGTCAGGTGGAAAGTTATTCTCTTCTCTGGCTGAAGCAGCTTTAAGTATCGTAAGAACAGCTAAAGCCACTAAAGCTCTTCCTAGTAACTGAGACATTTAGGATAATCTTTATGAGAGTTTTGCATGAGCTTCTGCTTTTTGTTGCTGTTAGAAGTAGAGTTAATGATGAGCTTTCACCGGCTTTTTCTTT
>VZTM01015603.1:0-45521 GCA_013400555.1 Jacana jacana | reverse complement strand
CAAAAGCGCCTGTTTAAGTTAAGTACCACCTCCCTCCAGCCCTTGGGAAACCACTCAAGAGGGATTTGCTTGGCTCTGTGTGCATGACACATAATGAAAACAATTTTACGCTGTGGAGGGAAGTATCGGGCAATTACTGATGTAACAGCCACCTGCAGAAGCGAGGCCCTCGCTGGAGCACTGGGCTGTTCATGAATATTTTATGGTGTGATGTTATTTTGAATGGCTGGGGCAGGTGAAGGGGGCTGAGGATGTAATAAGTAACTCTGCTGGAGACTGTGTCGCAGCTCTGTTTCTCTGCAGTGGTCCATAGTGTAACACCAAGAAGAATCCTGACCCTGCATAAGACTATGCAAGGGCAGCTGAGGCTGAGGAAAGATGATGTGACAAGTCATGGTGGGCACCCTTTAAAATCTGTTGTCTAGCGATTTTACACATGATGTCCGGCTTAAAAAGCCCCTGCATCAATCTTGTCCAATTTAATTTGATAAACTAAGTGTGGATAAGGATTAAATGAGAATTTGGTAATGGAGAAAACTTGTTCTTACTCTTTAATCCATGAAAGATCTTATGAGGTAAACCACATAAAAATTAAAGCTAAAGATGTTGCTGTGGAAAACAGTCATGCTTCTTTGTTCTGTGGTTGAATATACTGTTCTCTTAAGAAGTAGAGTACAAATACTTATATCTATCGTTTTTACTGCCTTTTTACTCAAACAGATCACTTCAAGGAAGCCTTTTGAGAAAGTTGTTGTAAGAAGTGCATTTGTGTGCTGTCACTGGTTCCCAATAGCGAACCTGAAATGTATATTTTAACTGGAGTGTAGTATTTTGCACACATTTGTGTTCTTCTCCACAGAGAACTTCTACATTCCTGGAAGAGGCAGTGAAGAATTAAACCGGACATGACACAATGCAACACGAAGGGGATGTGTTCAAAAGCCTTAAGAATTTGTGATGACGTTGGCATATTTAAGATCTTCAAAGAAAACAAAACAAAACAAAGAACAAAACTTAGCAGTAAGACTAAAATACAATAGAATTATTTTTACACTTACCTGCATAAAATGAAAGAGAATCACAAATAGAGAGATTGTCTCGTATTGTGATTGATATCAGAGAGATGTGGAGTAGTCTTTAAAAATATTTTTCAGCTTGCATATCATATGCATTCATAGAACATGGTATTTGAAAGGAAAAGCTGAAGAGGGTTTCACTGTAAGCTGCAGAGTGAATAGCTGAGGGATTCTTTTTTAAGAATAGAACATGTTTAGAAAAAGGACACAAAAGATTTACAGAAACCTTGGACAGAAATTGGCAACAAGAACTGAAATCCTGAAGAGCGACTGAGGAGGAAAATGTAGCTTACCATACGCTGAAAATAATGTGTGGCAACACAGGAATTCCCAGAGTGACAATTGGAAGATTATAACCATACTCTTTAATTTTTGTAAGAGGTAGTTTTGTAGATACGCTCATAACATTTCATAACATTAATTTGTAGCTTGCACCAGTAAGAAATAATACAATGTTATGTTAATTTTCTATTCTAACGTCACCTTCCTAACAGAATACTCCAGTTGTGCTGCTTGAGACAGCAGAGATGGCTGTCTGTCGTGGTTGTACTGCAAAGATTGCAAAAGTAGCCCGGCTAGGACGATGGTACGTTACACAATTCAAGCCATGATTTGCTCTGAGATTTCCTAATTATCTACAGTCTGATCTAATCAATCAACATCAGCATTAACTGTCCAGTGAATGATACACGAAAGAGAATAACACAAGCTGGAGTGGTTTTTCCTAGATTCTCTCACTCAGATGCTCGTATATTCCTCTTCCAACACCAAATAAATTTTCAGCAAATGAAAAACCAGTAAAAGAACATTAGGCACCTCTATCAATAGCTTCTCTTCTTGGGCTGCGGCCGCTCCGTACTTATGTTTGGAAATTTAAGATAAACACAATAAGAAAAATAAATAAAAACTATTGTTACAAAATAAATTCTATTTAACACTGAAATAGTGTCCAATGAAGAGTGTGCTAATTCAGCTCCAGAATAAATGTTAAAGGTGCTGTGTTTTAGCAAATTTATGTAGAATGAATTAAAAAACAGCAAACATGCAGTAAATTTTGGATACTTATAATTAGATTTTCAACATAAGAGATGTTAAGCTCTGTATGTAAACGGCATTATTCAAAAGCTTGTCTTGTAAAAGAAAATTGCTGTTTGACAATTCTATAGAATATTCAAGAAAGGTAATTATACTGCACTGGCTGTTAAAGACGCAGGTGTTGAATAAAGTCACTGCTTCAGCTTTTGCAGAAAACTATAGAACATGAAGAGAAAGGAGACAATGACATTAGTGTGGTTCCTAATGTGAAATATTCACCACTGCAACAGGAGTTTATATTACTCAACTTTCTTTACAGATATATAGAAATTTCAGACCAGCCTCCCTGGCCCCCTATCTTAGGTTGGATTATTTCAGCACTTCCCACTTCCTTACAAAAAACCCGAACCCAAACACCATGTACAAGGCCCTGATGCAAAATTCAGCCAGGCAAAGTCTATTTCCACAAGTGAAATGGAAATGGCAAGAAACCAGGATGCCTTGTGTTTTTTCATGAAAGGCCACATAATTAATCTGGAAAACAAAAGTGATTGACTAGTACCAGTGTGAAAGAAATGTACTGACTGACCCCCAGCGACTACACAAGTGCTCTGTGTCACTGTTGATCCACAGCTAACTGCTTTCTGAATTGCCTGTCCTTTGATACAATGCACCGCTCAGTGAAGAAGTCTAAAAATAAGTTCATTATTAGAGTTACACTTTTAATTAAGATGTTAGAACAATCAACAAGCGCACGTGAAACCAGACGAGATGACATTTGGAAATACCAAACCTCGTTAAGGGCTGCATTGCTATTACCACTCCTTGTGTTCATGAGGCAAAGGAAACATTGAGCTGTTAGATAAAGGCTGTTTTTCATCTAGTTCTTAGGGCCAGGTTCACGTATGGACTCTGCCCTCCTCCAAAATGCCCCTTTGCCAGGAGCAGAAGCCAAACCTCAGAGCCTCAACTTCCTAGCCTAGGCACCTAGGAACTGCCACAGACCCACACCGGCCGCAGGCTCAAGTCACTAATCAAAAATTCCACTTTTCCTCCAGATGTGGGGCCAGGGCTGCACTGTTGGACAGCTGTGTTGCACAGTGTTGCCAGGGGGGCAAAAAGTCTCCTGCTCTTTTGACTTGCAGGTTATCTGGTTGGGAAAAGAGGACCTGGTTGGCGAGGGCAATGCTTTCTACTAACTAGAACACTCTCCTAGGAAGCCCAATCAACTCAAATTCACTCCCAGTAGCAACAAAAATGCCAAAGTAGCCAATTTATAACCAAAACTACTTTCTGTACTCTTTGTGAAGACAAGAATGCAAAAGTCATGAAAACAAAAGGAAAGGGGAGGGGCAAAACAAGAGGTAGCAGGGAACCTTGCTTGGGCTGGGAAAGGGAGCACAAAAACTGGGTTACAAACAGGCTTAGAGAAGACATACGGACTGACAAAATTAAGGGCATGCAGATCAACTTTTACTGAATTCTGTGGAATATCCAAGCAGGATTTCTGGGGGGACTATCCACAGGTCTGGGTGCCTATAATATCCTTACATTGTATTCAAACTAGCATGATAAGATCCTTTTCTGGACCTGCTCTAAATGCATTTTTCCCAGAAGCAAGTACTGTGAAAGCACCAGCTTCCCTGAACAGTAAAAATAGGTAGGCATTTCGTACAAGACACTCAAACACAGAATTTAAATTAATGGTAAAGGCAGTGAGTTTCATTATTTTCTCATGCAGGATTTAAATGGGATCACATTTGGGATGAGGATAGCTTCCCTTCTTGATACTAATGGAACTGACCAGAAGGCTAAAAGATGCCTGAGGTGACATCCAGCATCTTTCAAAGCTAGAAATACAAACCTGGAACACCAGCTCAAAATCTCCCAATGGGCTTCAGGACAAGGCTGTGGTATGGTAAAGAACAGCTTTATTCTGCTTAGGCTCCCCTTGTTTCCTGATGACAAAATCCATCAAAATATATGAATTAGGTGGGTTCTCAACCTCCCTTTCCTATTAATAAACTTCTTAAATCGAAAGGAGCAGGCTGAACCTACTGGCCACTATTACTGGACTTCTTAACAGCGCTCTACTATACGTCAGCCAACACTACAGAAGGCAAAGATGAAGGGAGGCTTTAGCTACATGCAAGAAGTATAACACATCTTGACCTCACTAAAAGGCCCTGTTCACACAGAAGTACTATAGATTGAGGTTTTTTATTACTCCTTGTGGCCTTGTGGCGAGCTTATGCCACAGAGACAGGATACACCTTTAGATCTAGGAATAGGACTGTGGGACCCAGGTTGACAAATAAAGTAACCACAGAACTCTGATTGCTCACATACTGAGCACCAACATCAAAAAGCAGTTGCTGTGAAGTGACTTTGGCACCTCAGTTGTAATGGAAGACAAATTCTAAGACCTCACTTCCCCAAAGCACAGAGGGGACCTGCAGAGGCTTTAGAAGGCAGGAAAGGCATTCTCCTTGTCCCACAAATAATTACCTCTACCCCTACTTTGAAATCAACTGGCAATCAATCACCTTGATAACACTGAGGACATCATATACAGTCTTAATAAGTTAGGATAAATCTAGGAAATGGAGAATCAAAATATTTCTTTAAAGGTAAAATTAAGAAAGCATCGTGGCACTGGAGAACAAGATCCAAATTATTACCAGAAACCCTCTCTGGGTTTGGTTTGGCTAATAAGTATCTCCCTATGAGTTCTAGGGGAAGTAATTTTGGGTTTCTAAGTGAAGGCAAGAGAGCAGATGAGTGCTGGCAACAAGTGATTGTGAAGATGTATTTGAAGGAGAACAGTGCAGCTGCTGTCTCTTTGTCATGTATTTCATAGAAAAGAGAAAGAATCAGACACTTGTCTTCCCAATCATGGAAACCACACCACAGTCAAGCATTCTGATAGCAACGGCAAATGCATAGAAAAGGGGCCAGGCAGCAAGGAAAAAGTTTGAGTAAAACTCCCAAGCCCCATTCCTCCATAACATAATAATATAACCTTTAACTGCTGTGCTTGACAGAGGAGTTTATTCCCCCTTCCCAAGTTGTTTCTCTTTTCTGAGAAACTTTCCATTTTTATTAAGGACTGACAGCAAAACTACCTGAAGCAACAGCTGTGCTTTCAAACGTTGGTGGTTCCCAAAAGAGATGGAAAAAACCCTGCAGTTGCTATTTCAGCATATGTGAGATGAATGCTCACCATGTGTATTATAAAGCATGGCTACAATTCATTTTAACAATGCTATATCAAAAGAGTATCTCAAAAGGGTAACTTATGAAGAGGCAATTGATTCAAATATGTAAGATTATTAATACCAGTGATTTACAGAGAAGCATTTTTTTTCTCTTTTTGTACCTTGATTTGAATGATAAATGGCAGGTAAAATCTGCCTCAGCACAGGAACTCAACTGTTCCACAGTGAGTGTCTAAAACTAAGGCAGATTTTTTAAGAATAAACTGCAAAGGGGGAAAGGATGTTCTGATGATTTCATAAAGCCACAAAGCCAGGGTCCTCACAATACCAGTCACTACTGAAGACATCCTACCTTGTAACAAGCATAGCTTCAGAATTCACAAAACCAAATCATCTGCTGCTGTTTCAAATATTCCAGTAGAAAAGGAGATTCATGATACAGTAAAAATGTGTATATTGCTGTATGGTGATTTACTGCTGCTATTCATATCCAAAAGGATATGGGTTCCAGCCATACCATGGCTATATAACAGCACTGCAGTTCCAACGTTTCTTGGGATGGGAAGCACATGCAGTACACACACCCTATAAAACATGTTCTCATTAATAGTTCTCAGTATGCACAGTCATAAAGAACATCAATCTGGTTACATTCTCAGATCAATCCTACCTCCCACTGAAGTCAAAGGAAACTAACCTGTTGGTTTCAATAGCACCCAGCCTTTTATAAATTTGCAGACATTCATATGTAAGAAGCATGAACTCATTGTAAGAAGCAATGACTTACTGCCCAGAATAAGCAGTGAGTTCTCACGGCTCTGTGCTGAGCCTTATGAAATGCTGTGATTGCTGTACCACTTACCTATTTCCACTTGTGTTCATAGAAAAGCTGTAGATAAATTTCACAGCTTTGAAAAT
Source organism: Jacana jacana (assembly GCA_013400555.1). Lineage (NCBI taxonomy): Eukaryota > Metazoa > Chordata > Aves > Charadriiformes > Jacanidae > Jacana > Jacana jacana. The sequence goes on along the minus strand of VZTM01015603.1, from coordinate 39,274 downwards.
TTATTCCCAGATCTTTAATAGCCACAGGTATTAAGGAAATTGTCCAAGACAGTAACAAAACCGGCAATGAATACTTCCACAAAGTGCACAAACCCTTCCTACGCAGATTTCTCATTGTCATGGTAAACCTCATAGATCAATATGACAGACCCAGCTGAGTTAACCATGCAAAAGTTCAAATTTTCCTAACTTCATTTTATGTTTTTCACGTAAATTCTTTATTTTCATATTTCACAAGTAGCTTTTGCCATTGCGGCAAATGCACCATTTTAAAGTCATTTGGAGATCCATTTCTTGCAACTTTTCTTTGACTCTGTGTTCCCCCATCCCACAGCAACTTCCATGTCATCTTCCTTTTCAGCTATCTATTCCGAACCTATTTGATAGGAACCTAAACACAGTTAAACAAAATCTCAAGAAATGTGCAACACTCTATTAATACCTATTTATTCATTGCCAGTAGCTAACACCTCATTGTAAAGTTGTGCAGGAATATTCCCTTGTCAAAATCAATAGTGTCTCTCATCTAAATCATTTTGCTTAGAACACCAGGACACATGGCTGCACTCATGAAATCCCCAAACCTTTAAGTAACCATAGATACTAGAGCACATAAGGCTCTTCAATCTTCAATTTCTTATTAACAGATTTACATTAATATGCTTTGTGTAACTCACCTCTTTTTGTGGTGTTTAAATTAGCTTGATTCAACTTGATTTGGATTTTGCTGCTTCCCGGGAGTCCACAGAAGTCTGACTGAAGAAAACTTTAAGGGACTCAAAAACAAATCCTTGGTGTAGCTGTAAAAGCATCTCTTCTTCTGTATTTCAGGAAGTAGTTAACCCTGTCGAGAATTGTGACTGAAAAGCAGATAACCATCACTTCTGATATTTTTTAGTATACACCTTATTATTCCCAGAAGAAATCTTGATTATTGGCTGTCCCTTGGCTCAGTCCTACATTTCTATTACCCTACTTGCTACAGAATTTCAGTATCAATTTTTAGATCACTTGCTGATTATTTAGAAATATTAAGTTCATTTGCTTAAATCAGTGGGAATACTAACATGAATAATGAAGCCAGCAGAATTCAGCATTACTTTACTTTAACTAAGGTGAATTTTGTTTCTTCTTGTAATAAAAGTGTGTACANGTGTACATTCTTTTTTCTGAATGAAAATCCACGCATTTCTTCTGTATATGCACCAAAGACAAAGACCCAAAGTTGGAACCACTCCTTTCTACTAAAATAAACTCACAATGATGCATGCTTAGTCTTTCACTTACATACAGGCGCAAGCATTAAAATGTTGACACCTGCGAGAGAGGCCAAGTGCTACCCTTGGAACTGGCTGAGGGTCAATGAACTTGCACAGGTTGGACTGTCAGACATGTTACACACATAGCAGAAGCTCTGGAAAGCACCTAGAGGGCCTGGTATAAATAAAATGCATTTTAGATATCTGTACTGTCATTTGGTATGTGCATTATATACATAGCTTTATATATTTACTATGTGTATTTCTATTATATATTACTATTAAATCCATTCCATCCACTCAACTATAGGTGCATTTTTCAAGGGCAGTATAAAAATGTCTACTATGATACAGTTTATAAACTTATTGCTGTATTTCAGTCACATTCAAAATGTGTTTGAAAAATACACTTGTTCAATAGCGCTCAGTTGGAGCAATTCTGTTTTGATGGAGATTTTCTGACTTGACTCCCAAATTCAGCTGATCTAGGTATGTGGCTCGGCAGCATAACCACAATGAAATCTTTTCCTATCACAAATGCTTATTGCCTCTGCAAATAGCTGGCTGTCAGGGGGGTTTACAGATTTGTAATTCAGACAACAATCAGATCAGTGTTTCTCTAACCCAGAGGCGATTCTGTATCTGGGGCTACCCTCTGCATTTAGTTCATCATAATTTTCCTCCTAATGTGGAATGCTATTGTCTGAAGGAAGTTTACTGCTCTTTCTGTTTAAAAACCCAGATTATCTTGATGGGTGGTTTGGATGATGCTAGAGAGGACCATATATCCTGTCTCTGCCCTGAAGGCTTTTCGGCCATGACCTCACCTTTGCCTGTTTTTCTCGAGGATATCAATGCCAGTGTCGCTGCTAACCTCATGGAGTCAGGACTTTCCAGGAGCTCGGAGATCAGGTCACACAAGTCAAGTGCATATCAGGCAGCTGGTTCTCTCCTCCTCATACACAAGGACAATACAACCCAAATACTGTAAAAACATCTTGACAGTGGATGTCAGGGAAGGAATTTTCGTACTTGAGACGTTACTGGAAGGAAGGCTTGTGGTAAGAGCAGTAGATTTTGATCAGAACTCAACCTCTTCTGGAGCAGTCCCACCTGCAGTGAGCAGTTCTCAAAGTATAAATTTTTGACATATAACCAGAAAAAAGGCCTCTCGATTGACTTACAGCCCTTTACAAAGATAAACATAGATGAAGCACACACATTTTAGAGTTTAGCTGAACATACTCGGTTCTAGATATATTTACTGCAACTTTTAAAAGCTTTTATGAGCTTCTCTAAAAATTCAGAATTCAGTGAATACACAAAAAAGTTCTGATGGATAATTTTCAGATAAAATGTTACAGGCTGCTTGATGAGATCATCAAATTCACTCCTTTAGCTTAGGTGAAGCTTGCTCAGGTAGGAAACAAACGGGCCGAGATCTAGTCTTGCCAATGACCTCTGCAGGAAAATTAATTAATTGGCATGTTTTGTGCTTTGTTAAGGAATGGGAATCAGATACTTCATGAATATGAATTAAATGCTCGTTGAAGCCAAGAGGTCTTCTTTTTTAACTATCTCTCTCTGTTTTCCCAATCAAGGCACCCTAGAGGTACATAATGAAGTTGTAAGTCAATAGTATTTTTAGTGATTAGGAATAGTTAGGCAAAAAAAAGATAAAAGCAAAAATATTTCTTTTTCTTGCCAAAAAGTGTTTACATGCTATACTTCATCATTAATAGCCACTGCGCTTGAATGTGCAGAGATAGTAAGGTCGTTTGGGTCCTGATGTTAACACTGTGAAGCAGAAACAGAAGCATAAAATAAACTGTTGTTTATGATTAGAAGTTATTGCTGTACTGAGAATAAACACATAGAAGGGAAAATAACTGTTTGACGATAAGAAATATCTTGTATTTCGGGGTAACAGCATCTGATCCTATAACATTTACTCTTGTGAGTAACCTACATTCACCTTAGGAGCCCTTTTTACTTTGATGTAACTACTTGTACATGAGAAGGAAAGTGACAACCTATTGCTGTTTAAGGGACAGTCACCTCATGCTCCTGCCCTCATACTCACAAAATCAGATGGAGGAAAGTTGGCCCAGAGTGGAGTTGTATCTGCAGCAGCACTGAGTGACTTCATCTGAAGATTATAATGGCCAGGTTTAGAAGTGCAGCTCTGGTGCGTTCTGTAAAAATGTTTAAGAGGAAGCAGGAGAGTGGGAGCTGGGAGGGAGTTAAAAACATGTCAAAAAAGTCTTAGTAGACAAAAAAGAAGCAGAGAAAAAGAGCAGAAGTAAATTAATCTTCCTGAAGTATATTACATAAGGGGAAATGCTTGGTAGTCATTATTTGCTGTAACAACTAAAGACAAATGAGCAGCCGGTGTGTTAGTTCTGATGAAGGACATGCAAGAAAGACAATGGCTTTCCATTTTTAAGTTAATCAGTACCCAAGTGATGTATTTCTGAAAAATAATAAAATGGATTAATCAGAAGCTAAGGGAAAGAAGAGGGCAGACATTTTATTTCCACCACGTGTGGATGAAATATACATAACATAATAAAGGGCTGCTGTCGACTATCTGCAGGAAGAGCACCTGGAAGATTAAAGCTGTGGACATAACATTAACAAAGTACAGACCACACTGAATTAATGAGCACTGGAGATAGACATTCAGTAGAGTCTTAATTTATTTTCCTTTTCTAGCTCATCCTTTAAGAAAATGACAGTGTCTTCTTATCGATTTTACACTCAGAGATCAATCAGAATTGCCCTGACTCAGACAAAATTTACAGCACTCCCTGACAGTGCCTCGAGCATCTGGGCCTAAACAGACATTACAAGGAAGCAATATATCATGTTTGTATGTAGAGCTTGACATGCTTAAAAATAAGCTAATCTGTAGTGGAATTTCCTTCTTTTTGACAAGTTGCTCTGCCCAGCTCTTCGGCCCCTTGTTATGAATTTCTCTCCCAGCTCTACTATTAATTATAACATGCACATAGGATTCATGTATTTAGACCCTGAGGGAGGTCATCTGCTCTGTAGTTTTAGATAAAATATAAACTAACAGATCACTCCTACTTAAACAATGTGAAATGTCACTCCGATGCACTCCATAAAAAAAGCTAGAGGTGTTCCGTCAAAAGCTATGATCAATTCTGACAACCCAACAATATCAGAGCTAAATGATGGGCCTCTACATTCCCAAACAGCCCTCCATGGAAATTGCTGTATCCGGAAGCTCTTTTGTGCAAGTAACTAGCTGTATTAAATGCAATAATTACAGAAAAGTCACGAGCTGTGATGCTTAAGCAGTTGTTGGCTAAGCTAACTTGCTTCCACAATTCCATTTAGCTTGGACTTGGGGGTTGCCTCCCCCTGACTTTTTACAGTAAAGAAGAAAGATAGATATCTTCTGCACTACAGACCTCAAGATCTGCTAGTCCCTTGGGGGCTCAAAGGAGAGACCTGTTTTACAAAATATTTTCTGCATTTCACTTCAAGCTAAAACTCAAGACCTGAGTTGAGAAAGAACTAGCACGTACCTGAGAAGGACTGAGGATCAGCAGGGTTTCATAAAGTCCAGCCTTTCATCCCCTTCAGGCAGTGCTCTGTTGGTCACTTCAACACCTGAAAAAAGCATTGAGGGACCAGGAGCTAAAATGGATAAGAAATGCCCCCAAGTCCATCATACTGACTTCTTACCTGCATTGGGTTTTATTTGCACTGGATATTTCACATGAGACCATTTTGGGTCTGTGAAAACAACAACAAAAATATTAAGTAAGTTAAAATGACTTTTGTTGAACCCGTCTCTATGATATCCATGAAACCAAAGTCAACACTTTCAAGGCTTTGAACTGCCCTTATTACATTCCTAGTTCACTAAGGCTCACCTACATATTTCACTGGGTTGAAAACTAATGAGCAAAAATGTAAACTCTTCTTATTTGCCTGCAGAACAGAAGCTGTTGCCAAAGGTTTCTAAACACATATTGTAGAAGAGGATTCTGCTGTTTGCCCGTGTCTTAACTCTTCATGGAAGTGGAAGTAAAAACATGTAATTTTTGGACTCATTTTGAATCAAGGAGGAAGAAACAAAACTGATACCAAATGAGTAGAAAGATAAAAAGATAGCTGACTTGCAATACAGACTCTGAAACACAGAAATACGACAACATGCAGAAAAACAAATGGTACATGGTTTATTTATGACACCTCAGTATGATTTGCCCTCAAGTACTATGACAGTAAATTACTATGGTTTCAAAAACCAGTATGACGAGCACTGATTTATTTTACTTTTTCTCCTTTCCCTATATTCGTGATTGTCTGACACAGTGGGACCAACCCTCAAGAAATTAGAAAGATATCATCTTCTGTGAGAGATATTGCACTTATTTTCCCTGCAGGTGTCTTTTCCCTCTGAAACTGTCTGTATCTTTCTTAGCCTCCTCTCTCCCACGGGATAGTCTCATGCTATCTGAGCACCTGGCCAGTCTCAGCATAATCCTGAGAAGAATTCAGTATGATCCCGAAATGAAGATAGGGACAAGTTCTAAATTCAATACACTTTATATCATTGTTTTTGTTTGAAGACACTAATATGGACATTTGTCGTGATCAGCAGTTTACCTTATGCAAAATCACACTGAACTGGCTTGATCTTTCAAGAGACCAAGTTCTGACTTTAGTCAAGGCCTAGTTTTCAATATAGAAAATAACTATTGAATAACTCTGCCAACAAAGTCTGATTTTAGGTTAAGCATTTCAAATACAACTAGTAACCTAGGATATGTCTGCTTCTGTCTGCCTCATCTCAAGTCTCTTCGGGGAACTTTATTTCAAACATTGTTGAGTGCTTACACACTGTTTAAAGATACTATAAATTATCCAGAGCAGAAGTCTCTCACTGGGTCTCAGGGCTCAGTTCTTGCCCCTGACTCTTTCTCAGGGTCACAACAGACAATTCAAGGTTTGACTTCTGAATTCTAAAAATTATCTGCCTCCTTACCTCCCTCAGAAATCTGTGGAGGAAGACATAGGACCCTGGAAGGCTATTCATCCCAGCCTTATTTTAGACCCCTGGACCAATTCATCCCTTGCTAAAGCTCGGCAGGGTTGCTCAGTTTGCAGCTCAGCTGCTCAGCCTCTGCAGCTGAAGTGAGAGGAGCTCAGTCTCTGGTGACAGAGCATTCCCGCAGCACAAATCAGGTGAGGGGAGTGTATTCACAGGATCCCAGCCTCGCTGAATCGTCTAGATCCGCAAATCTGAGATTCAAAGGTACTACTTGCAACAGGAAAAGAAACCATGAAAACTTCACCTGCTTCTGAAAAGGAAAGATTCACTTTCACAGCTAATTATAAAATTTATAAATATTTGCATTTGTATTGACAGTCTCCAAAGCAGCAGATGACATTCTTCGTGGAGATTTAAAATGATGCTCCCTAGTAAACTAGAATACTTGTACTCTTCTCCCTTTACAGATCTAAAATTTTTTACTTAATCTTATTTCCTTTATTTCTTTAAAAAATACTTTCAAGCTGATACAATTTTCTAAAGTAAAAGCTTTCTATTGCCACATAAAACAATGTGCTAATGGAAAAGCATTCTATATGTTATGCAACTCGGTAAAGAATAAAATATATGATTCTATGAACCTTCTAAAACTTCACAGTAAATAATACATCTTATTTTTCTAAACTGATGGATCCTAAAGAATAACAAAAATGTAATTAATTTACATACATCGGCTTAAATATTTAAAGAAATTATTGGTAATTATTGTAAGATCCTGAAGGAAATAATAGCTACTGCTACAGCATGTAAAACAGACAGTGGAAATATTTACCTTTCAATGTACACCTAATATCTGTGCCAGAATCTCCTGCACCAGTGGAAGAAGAAAAATATTATGTCTCCTCACACACAGGTAGGACCCCGTGCCTTTTCACTAGTCATGCAAGGCATAACAGGTGGCATTGCTGTTGGCATGCTCTCTTGGGTGTTCTGCCATGCAAGCGACTGTCATTTCAGTTTACAGTTCAAATGCTACAACAGACCTTGGGCGGGGAGAACGTGCAGCTACTCATCAAAACTTTTCTTTAATACCCCCGTGAATTTCACCTGCCACCTGCATGAAATGAGTATTTCTGGCTGAGTAGCACACGTCATATTTCCTTCAGCATCTTCACATGCCTGAACTAACTGTAGAACAGACTGTACAAGATACACCATATCGACTGGGGAAAAAATATGGACAGTTCCAAAAGGAATCCTGGTTCTGCACGGTGTCTCAGTTCTTGCCCATCCTGGAGAAACCTCAGCATTCCACAAGTACAAGGTCAGAGACACAGACCACTGGAGTATGTTGCCCTGAAGTCTGCTGCACTTTTGAGAAAGGTCATAGCTCCCCAAATTGCACACATTCAGCTCCACTGTGTGGGATAGTGTCCACTATCCCTACTCATGAGAAACATAACAGAGCAACGCCTTCAGAGAGTGCAATTAAAGACTGCAAGACATGAAATAACCTGCCACGCAATACCCTCCCCCTGCAAATTACAGCAAAGCTACCAAGTGCATTTTGTGACAGTTTCCCTCCTCTCCTCAGGCACAAAGAACAGAAACCTTGAGTTTCCAGGTCTCTATAAGTGGTTTTTGACTGAAGTTCTGTAGTTAAAAATACATGAAAGGTAATGACATTTTTCTGGAAAGCAGTAGAAGCTACTGGGAGGACTAAAAGAGGGAGACATTCCACATTTCTACCTGTGTAGGATGTTGGACAACTTGAAGAGACTTTGTTTCTAATCCCACAGAAAACAGAATATCCAGATACCTGCGTATTGAAGGCGTGGAACAAGAAAACCTGGGCAGAAGCACACCATGCCCTACAGCGAATACTCAACGTGTGAGGAGAGGCCTCAAATCCAGTCCAGCATGCTAATCACCAGCACTGCTGAGGTTACTTACTAACTGCATCACATAGACTTGCACCAGAATTCCCATTAAATTCCAGGAATTCTTCTTGCTTAACCAGTGTTTTTTTTCAGGAGTAAAGGAACATGTATGCTTCCTTAACAATTCAAAAGGCAGGACAATTATCCAAAGGAAATTACACTCTGTTTAAAAAATGGCTTTATACTTTAGTCTGTTGACCTCCTATAATCTCTTCGCTGAAATGTAGTATAATTGATCAAGCTATATTTAGTGTAAATTCATTGAAATGATGAATCTCATTTTCTGAAAGCCTGAGGGCACATGTAGGCAAAGCTACAATCAATCTATAAAACCACAATACAGCTACAGAAAGAAATTAAAAAGTGTATTACTGAATTCACCAGTAATTAGAGAGCTCTGTGAAAAGACATTGAACATCCTACAAGCTCTTAGCTTCCCTTTACAAAGAAAGATACTGAAAGTGGGTTAAGAAAGTAAAATCATTATGAATAAACACATTAATATAAATGTAAATACTTGTTTATGGTAGGAAGGGACTGAATTCCTGATGAATTTTGGAGGGGAAAGTGTCCCATCGGGCTAATTTTTTCTGAGGTAGACCTGCTTCTCTGAAATCATGAGCAACCAATCTTCTCTGGGCTGCAAAAGAGCTATAAATCAGAGGGACTATCTAATTTATAAATATGGGCAAAACACAATTGGAATCTGGTGCTACTAAAACAATTAAACAACTGTAATAGAAAACTTATGGGAATTTCAGGAATCAGTGGATGAAAGAGTAGTTTTAACACTCATTTTAAAATAGAAACCTTTTATGCATCAGGTGACGTATTTCTTTGGCACTGTCTAATTTATACACTGAAAGGAAAAACCCTTTATCCAGCTGGATCCATATGACCCAGCGCATGTGACATTTTCTCTTTTAAAGCATGAATGTGGGTGTCAGTAGAACTTGTGATGACTCCCCTAAAGGCACTATACAGTCAGAAGACTTATTGCAAAAATATATGTGACATTGCAGAATGTCATTCAAAAGAACAGAAATTCTTGTGACTGGGCACACTGATGAAGCAACTACAGTAGTTTGAATAATCAAACAGAAATCTCTACCTTTGTTACTGTAGACCCACACTGCAGCAAAGGGGGGGGGGGCTACTTTGCCAGTAAGTAGAAAGGCAGAAAATCAACAAAGTTTCCCAACACTTTGTAAACCAGCTCATTTAACCACCATATTCTGTTCATTGTTTATGCACAGAACCTAAAGAACTGTCAGGAACACCAGAATTCTAGGCACAGAAAGCACCTTTCGAAGGCCAAAATGCCCATCCTGGATGATACAGATCTTACTCAGGTGTTAAAATTCCTTCCAGTCCTTAACTGTGCTGAACTGAGCACCTCTGGCAATTTGATTTTGAGTAAAGATATGCATTTCCTAGAAGAGAAAAGGTGCAAAGGCATCCAACTATAACCTACAAGGGAAGACCTTCAAGCCCGTATTTGGGAAATAAATAACCATAAATGAGTTGGGCTGAAACACACATAAATGCATGCAAATCCTAAAAATCTGAAAGCAGGTGAAGAATCAGCCAGCTCCTTACCTTGGGATTACTGAACATGAAGGTGAGAGGGAAGTCAAGAGTGAGCTGAGAGTCCCAGACAGAGAGGAAGAGGACCTCCAAGTGGCAGCCACATCCAAATGGAAACCTCGTAGTACCAGCCAGGCCCTAGAAATGCAAGGCCTCTGCAATGATCCTGTACAAGGGGCTCCTCCTGCCTTGTGCGGTGTGTCTCATACCATGTTCCCCCTTTCTCCTCTCTAATGCTGTTCTTTTTTTTGGGGTGTGTCTTGCACATTCAGAATGCTCCATAAGTGAACAGATGAGGAAATTATAATGATACAGAGAAGTTAAATGAAGTAAGAATTACCTTCATGATAGCCTCCACTTCCCTCTGCCCTAACTGCAAAACTAGAATATTTGAATGAGTATTCCTGGATGGTCCAATATTGTGACTCTAAGAAACTGTTGCAGACCTGAGGCAAATCTGGGCATGCAGAGATAGGAAATAATCTGGCTCTAAGAATCAAATGGAGTGCACGAGTGGTCCAGGCAACTGCACAGCTCATCATTTCATCAATTTGCTCCATCAAGTTTCTTACCATTCTAGTTAAGCCAAGGAATAAGATTTTGTCCTGGGTAAGGTAAAAAGAAAAAAAGAAGGAGTAAGAAACAAATGTTTCCATCAGTTTGGCCAGAATGACCATCAGAGTCTGGCTGGTCCAGGACAGCAAATCTCTCCCCGTTTCCTTCCATGGAAAGGGGCATCATTAGAGAGCCTCTTGCAGGGGGGCTGCAGCCACTAAGATGCCAACCTCGCTACAGGGATTTTTTCCTTGCTTTGCCTTTTTCTTTAAAAGTTTATATGTCTATCTGAATAGTGAAATAGAATATGACAGGACAAAATAATCAGTAGGGAAACAAAGGAGTTTCTTTGATTGCTTTTGAGGGAGGTTTCCCCTTTCATTTACAGGCAGAAACTCCAGTTACCCTGGCATTGCTGATGGGAGCACAGTTTCTGTTTGTCTTTTTCTTGTGTTACACTAGGTATTTTTCCTTTCTTATTATTTCCACATTAGAAACAAAACCAGTTTGCTTTTCAGGCATGGTTGTAACAGACTGGACTCACAGTTACCTGCAAATCCGCTCCTAGAGTTTGTTAGCTAAACCAACACTATCTCTTTGGCTCTAAAAGTTTGTAACATGGAGTCTATGTAGGGTCTCAGATGCAGAAGTGTGGACAACTGTGGTGTCTAACAGACTGAAAATAAGGTAGGAATGTAATTATAGAGTAGTAATTGATACCACAGGAAAAAGTCATAGCAGGCTAATGTGATAAGGTACTGTATCATCTGACAAGTAGGACTACTAACATTTCTGTATTAAAATGGTATTAGTGGTATATTAGGCTAACATGATATGACAAAAAAATTGCAAACAAAATACTATAATTTAGTCTAGGGCATAAATGTGAGGGAATAAAACCAAATATTGTCACAAAGGAACACCCCCTTTTCATTTAGAGGAACATGCAGAAATTTTGTGATAGAATTTGCTGTCGTGTCACACTGATAAAGTTCATGAGAGATTACATATTGCTGTGGGAATTATAAGTTAGTGCAAACGATATCTTATATCTATGTTTCATTTGTATTCCAAGGGATATCAAAGAGCTTTACAAACTTAAATGAGACGATGCCTCAATGCTTTTCACCAGCTTCTCACCTGCAGCTGAACAGAATCCCCAACAGTCCCCAATTTTTTAATGAACCCAAGTTTTATCAAGCTGCTGATGGCATGACAGAATTCATAGAGTGGTTGTCTTTTTCAAGATTAAGTTTTATGTAGGAAAACAAAGTCCTTCCATACTCCATAACAACCAAGCTCTGAAGAAGCTTCTGTTTGCATGAAATAACTGGTAAAAGCTGTGTATCCATATAAAAGATAACACTGATTTCTAAAAACAGCATACAGGTACTCCCCATAGGATTAATCTTGGCATACTTACTCTGAGTAGCACTGCATCAGTTAGACACAAGAACAATTCTCAAGTTGTAGTTCGATTCCTGTCATCCACACTCAGCTGAAACTTCAGTGATGGCCCCACCTACCTTTTTGGGAAGTAAACATCAAAGAGGGGTACAATTCCAAGCCAGTGTCTGCTAAACCCAGCTCAGAAATATTCACCACAGAGGTCATGATGCCACAATCCTGCTCACTGTCACGCATCTCGAAAACCAGAACATACGTGTTCTGTGCATTCATATACACAGGTTCTTTAAAAATGGATGGATCTCGTTATGCCTTCATTTATAAACTCAGCAACTCTAAATGCCATTCCTCCATAGAACAGCTAAGAAGATGGTAGCATGTATTCCTTTTTGAATGCATTTATTTGCTCTTACTTTTCAAGTCACTTGTATCCTAGTGGCAAAATTCCATCTGTTAATTTTATAATGATTTTGCAATCTTTATATGTAATAAAGGAGACAAAGAAACCAGAATTATTTGTTGATAGGGTTTTTAATAAACATATGCAAACATGTCAGTGCAGCGGGGCAAAGGTCACTGGTAGTTAAGCAATAAATGTTTTCATTTAAAGGTGTATTCAGGACAACAGTGTAGTCATGGATCATAATATTTACTTGCAGTGACTATGTTAATGTTACTCCATTTATAGCACTGGAGGCAAAAGAGTCAACACTGAAATCAGTGCAACAATGAAGTCTTAAAGAACATTATTCAACAAAGAACTAATTACTAACAGGGAACTGTGGGCAAGTTTTACACAGTACTTCCTTGTTTCTGTTCATCAACTTTACACTCTGGAATTTTCCGCTTTAGAATATGGAAACAGAGTCCACTCTGTGGCATGAAACTTGTTCACCCCCACAGACAGTGTTTCACAACCAATGAAAAGTCTCTATAGCAAACTCCTTGAATTTTCTCTCATTCCCTATAAACACAGTAACTCTCACAACCCTTCAGCTCACTCTGATAACCTAAGATTTGCCTTGGATTCCCCTCTGTCCTTCATCTCACTGAATCCGCCGATCCAAAGCTTGCCACCGTTTCCATCATTTTGATGCTTTACCAGACCGGTGTTACCCCTCCCCAAACCCATGGCCTCTCATTGCAGTGACACTATTCTCACTGCACCGAGCTAAAATTCCCCACCTCACCTTTTGGCTCCATCAACACCAGCTTTCTTCAGCTACCGATTCACTTCTGCTCATCAGCAATGCCGGGGTTGATCGCCCACTTATTTATTGCTGCCACATCATCTTAATGAAGAAGGGAACACCATCCTGAGGTGATGCCGTCATGCTTCACATCAGCACCCTGTACCACACTCCCAGAGTAAGTTGAGGGGTAACAGGCTACACCTGATAAACCTAAGCATATACTACAAACCTAAATATGACAGGAGAAATTCCAAATCAACCTTTCTTCCTCAATTCCGTCTGTTTAGAGACAGAATCCCACTGCTATACAGTAGACTTCGGTGTTATTTGTCTTACACACATAAAAAAATCCCAAACATAAAAGCACTTTGCTTTACTTGAGTACAGCTGTAAATAAATCATTACATTGCATCGAAAGTGCTAAAATCATCAGAAAGCTTGGTCAGAAGATCTTTTTTTTTTAATTGGTAAAAGAAAAGGGAGGACAAAGAGTAAAACAAATCCTTTCAATTTTTTGTCGTTACAACAGAATTCTTAACTGTAGGGGGTAGAATGATGCATCCATTTGCACTTACAGTACCATATTAGGGAATGACTAAATTACTTGTAGAGCCCTTTCCGTGTCGCCACTTATGAGTAACGATATAATTTCCTAAATCACATAAATAAATACACAAACTAAACTCTTGGAATCCTGTATGGCTTTGTGTCCTGCGTTATAAAAATAAATGGGAATGGTCATTTTTATAGAATTCAATTTTATTTTCTGCACAGGAACACGTTCAAACATTTGCATCCTATTATTGCTGAAACCAAACTAGATAATATGCAGCTTGCGAATTGTATTTTTCTTTCACTGTGTCTGTATTTACAAGACAAATAGCTGGCATCCCTGTTCCAGTGCAAAGAAACGTTTACATTTACCTTTATTTATACTGCCCACAGTATTTCAAAATATTTTATGTCTAACCGTCTAGAAAAGCTAAGACGCTCTAAAAATACATTTTGCAAATGTGTAGTGATTTGAATTATCATAGCAGCCAAGATTTTGTATATTTATTTCCATGTCTTAAAAAAGGATTCTCGTATTATTAGTGAAGATAATGTACGTGTCAAAAAAGAGGCATCAAAAGCACTTCCTGTGCACTTGACAGGGTGACAAAATATTTCTCCTATCCTTTCCTAATTGAGCTGCTGTACAAAGGGAGACATTATGATAATATTAATAATAGTTACATGGATATTTGTAGGTACTGTGTAACCCTTCAGTCCATTTTCCCAGACAATGGTGACTACAAAGAGGCTTCAAAATAGAACATCACACAATATGAATGCCACTTTTTTCTATCTTACATTTTAAAAACATCATTGAAATCAGAAAGTTCATTTACAAAGGACTGGCAGTTGCAATCACAGCAATAATGTAGTGCTGAGAAAAAAAGGGTAATTGGTTTGGTAAAGATCGCTTTCCATTACACCATAAAGCACTACACAATAGGAAAGGTCGCCAATTAAGCAATCATGAATACCAAGTACTGAAGCTGATGAAAATAGGGCAGTGGTTTAAATAGATTTGCAAGCAATTTACCTTTTCACAATGTTGGCAATCTGATGCAATTTGCTTGCAATTTTGTCTGCTTTCAGTAGCACTCGAAGCTGACACTACACAGACCAAATGGCAAAGAGGCCTGCATAGAAAATGTAAAACTATCTTGGCTGCATCAGGGAACCAGAATGGTGGTTCATCAGGAAAATTACAACAATTAACATAAGTGCTGCAAAAATCAACACTTTAAATGTCACACTCACTAGTCTGTCCAAAGACTGTAAAAGTACCATCTCCATTGCTGGACTAACAGTAAATATGAAGCAATCACCAACAAGCCTTGAGGCTGATGGCTTTACAATTGATGTGACATTCTCTGAGTGATAAAATAGCCTCTCATTTTACAAAAGTAAGTATTTTTCTTTTTTAGATTTAACCTGGATTATGTCAACCCAAAAGTTGTATTTAATTTTTTTCAGCTCTTCTTCCAACAAATCTGTTTTGTACTTGAGTATGTTCTTTACTTGTTTTGATGTTCTAAAACACTTTACATTTCAGGGAATTGGAGCCAAACTGATAAAACTCAAATATCAATCTG
Organism: Jacana jacana; assembly: GCA_013400555.1. NCBI lineage: Eukaryota > Metazoa > Chordata > Aves > Charadriiformes > Jacanidae > Jacana > Jacana jacana. The sequence continues at coordinate 24,157 of VZTM01015603.1, read as the reverse complement.
TTCTTTTCCAATGCAAATTATACCCAAGATTTATATCGAGATGTGTTAGCTGCCTGACGATGCACGTGGGAGTATGGCTTGGTTTAGGGAGGAAGGTCTCAAAAGGCAGCTGCAGGTACACCCTCAGGTATTGCTGCAGAACGCAGGATGCCTTAATGCATCCCTAGCAGCGTACGCCCAGCAAACGTGAAAGATGTCTTTTGAAGTAATTGATATCTCATGTAGTGGCTCCCCTGTTAAAGACAGATATAAATTTGTCAGATTGTGAGGGAGAATTGACTTATGGAATATATTTAACGATTTATTCTTCTTTAGTGAACTGCAGCACCAAATAAAGCAGTAATGCCTTTCTCTGACATCACACAGGAGAGGAACAACTTTTTTCCTGGCTTCACAACCTGAAAATGATGCACCTCATTTGGTCAGATGTCTCATCCCAAAACTTTAGTAAGAGAAAAAGTGTCACCATCATTATCTGATTCAAAATATGTTTAGGTCAGCAGAAGTTCAGACATCTAAGACCTTGTCATTCTGAAAATGATCTAGGTTCAGAGAATCAGAACACTTTAACCATAGGTTTTTGTTTGGTTTTGTTTGGTTGTTTGGTTTTTTCTCACAGCTCCATAAATGTACTCTGATGGCTCTAGAAGCCAAGTGTTGCTAGCTTCCAGAGTCATCTTTTTCACATCATGCATGCAGGCATGATCCAGTGAACTACTCTGGGCATTGCTGTTGAGTTGACAGGACCATTACCACGCTGCATACTGAGCCGCAGCAGATAAGTAACTACTACACAGCTTGTATTCGCTTCGAGGGCTGGCCTTGAACTGCATCAGTCAATTGTTAAGTACTGGTAGCACTAGAGAACTGATAAGAATGAAAACATTTCACCAAACCTCCAGTGAAAAACACTTAACAATCTTTTGTTGTCTCTATCAAAAGGAAGAAGGCTGCTATATGGAGTCCTGAATGGTGCTAGCTGCTTGGTTAAATATGATAGAAGTGCAAATATTAGACATACCTAGCTTTCCTTTGGTGTGTTTGAAATGTCCCACCAGACATTTGCTACATTTTGACTACAATTTGAATAACATTTTGATGAGAACAAAGCACATTAAATATTGCAGTTAAAGTTGCATGCAGCTCCACCGATTTCCATAGAACAATAAACTGCAGATAAGGACAATGTGAGAAATACACATTTAAACTACTCACGGGGTTCTGCTGCTATTCCAAAAGCCTTTCAGCTGAACTTTCCTTTTACAGGCTTCCCTCAGTGCCCGTCCCTCACCAAGGTTACACATACAACTGCAGTTCTAAAGTACTTTAATTCCAATCCACTTCTAATTTGAAGCAAGCTCCTCTATTTCTCTTCCCTGTCTTTTCCTTTCCTGTTTGTTTGCCTTTTACAATATTTTCCTTCCCTGCCTTTCTCCCATCCATGCAATGTGGCATCACTGTGACATTTGACAACCTCAGCACTATCTTTTTGGGGTTTTTTCCCATCCTTCTTGTGCCTCAGCATCCTGGCTCCAAAAACCTTGAGAATCTTCAACGTGTGTCATTGCCATATCTGTAACATTAAGGACAATAAGGTGCCAGTTTCAGCTAAGGGAACACTACTGGGAAATCCTAACTGCAGTTAATATCTGAGCATAAATCGCACCTTGGTGACTCTTCCACCTGCTGCTTCACCATCCCTGGCTGATTGGTACCACTGCACATGAACAATACCACATTTACTTGCCTCCTTTGATAATATACATTGAATTTATCAGTTGGATCGTCCCTTTCAATTACAGAGTGTTCTGTTCTAGTATTTCAATGGAACAGCAATACTGACAATCACAGGTATGTATATATCTAACATGCATAGCTGGTTAAAAGGAGAAGCATTTTTCACTATATATTATGTTCACTATAACTTGTACAAAGCAATTTCTCTTTCCTTAGCCAGAAACTAAAAAGTTGAAACAATTACAACCAACTTTAACTGCATCTCAGTTATGCTTTGAAGCTTCCTATCATAATTGCTGTTATAAATACCATTTAATGTGAAAGTCAATGTTCAGTAGTAATTTAAAGCTCAGTGAGGTGCCACTGCAATAACCTTTGAAACAACACATGAAGTGAATACCTGGTACCCATTTTAAACTGGCACAAGCTGAAGAACGAGTACAGAGCTCATACTAGTCACCCTGGAAGTTATAGCAAGCTGGATGAAGAATTAAAAATTACAGAACTTACTCCTTTAATTTACTTTTAGCAGTTGTTCAAAGTCAGGCTGGCTACTGCTTTCCAGGAGAAACTATTTTCTCAAAGGATGTCTAAATGCAGTCTTCTTTTTGTGTTAAGTGGGAATAGCAAAGAAAAAGGGAGCTGGGAACAGTGAGCCTGAAAGTGGGCAAAGATGATTCTGGGAAGGATAGTACCACATCATGGTCTCTCTTCCAGCCCCCCAACAAACCAAGAAGGGAGAGAGAAGCAGAACTACCTCAGGAGCTCTTTGGCAGAGGTGTGTGCTGCCAGCAAAATCACACCAGAGATCTCCACGTGGATTCTTTCTTTGGAAACCAGCAGAAATGATGATTTTCTTTCTGGAGGATACAGGAAGGAGAGGAGGTGACACAAATCTGTCCCTTAAGGGATGGCTGGTCAGAAATTATGTAACTCTAAATTTTCACCTTTCAGCTCCCTGCATAGGGCTACATAATAAAGAAGATGCCTTAACCTGGAAAATAATTCCTTTCATAATATTTTAAAAGAATCCCCATAGAACCAGTTGCCGCTCAGCTAATGGTCCACAAACTTACAATTGAAATTAAAGGATTAGATCCTAATCTGAAATTATATGAATGAGGTTGAATTACTGTGCCACTAATTAGTCCATTACACATTTTAATACTTTGCTTGTACATGCCTAAAACCATTTTAGGATCGAGAAAATCATGACCTTTGACAGCAAACTGAACGACATTTTGGCAAATGTGAACTGAAGAAACCAAAGAAATTAGTTTAAAAAATACAAGTTTCTCAGTTTGGCTTTAGTCCTTGCTGCTGGGAGACAGGGAAAAGCCAGTAATCAAAACACCAATTTGTTTTCATTGAGCAGGACTAGATTTGTTAGTTAACATTAAACCTGCGTACCTTCTCTGACAGGGTGACAGTAATTTACCCCATCTGAGGAACTGATTTACTCTGTTTAGCTGGTACCTCTGTTATAGGACTGTGGTATAAAACAAAGAAACTTAGTATAGCCACAATGAATAATGTTTCTATATTATTTAATTAATAAGATCTCTCTAACTACACAAAATAAAATAACATATCATTACAAATAAGTGAACAACCCCCCAACACATTTTCAAGATAGTTGGAACACCAAGTTAAAGGAGAGTCATTTAGTATGGAAATTTAAATATATATGTACATATATATGTTTACATATATGAGATGTATTGCATCCAGTATTACTTGTTCTAGTAAATAGTTCTTGAACCATTTGCTTAGGCTGTAAAAACACTAGTGTCCTTAGCAGGGAAGACTGTTTTCATGTTATTTCTTGAATTCCTTGCCACTTTTCATGCTCAGCCTCAAAATGACCTTATTTAAAAATAAGAATTCAAAAGACAAATGTGTCAGCCCGTTATCAATTCTCTCTCAATCACCACAAAGTGTTTGCTTTAGGAGAATAAAAAAATCTTCAGATTTAGTGAGTGGATTAGGATTAAAAAACCATACAGACCTCTTAGCCTAACTGCTGGGACTGCTTTATGTCAGTTTGTAAGTTTTGTGGGAATAAAAAAATTGCACAGATGGGACTATAACTGACCATAACCTGCTCTATTGTATTTCCAACAATCTCTAATTACAGCAACACACCAGAGGAAGAGATTTGAAAGGGCAGGTGATGGGATAGGAGAGAAACCTGTTTGACTTAAACAGCACAGGATCCCTCACCATCAGGGCTGATGTACATCAGCCTGACAGCTAATTAGGGTAGACATGAATTTTTCCAATGTAACAGATGTTCGCTAATCAGGCCAGATTTGGAGCCCTTGCGCCAGCAACATTTCATGCACAATTTAACTATCTAAAAGGAATAAACTACTTAATGCATTGTACTGGAGGCACAGCTGTTTCACAATCAGAAAATTTGCTGTCAAAGATGTTCTCTTTAAAACTGACATGTTTTTATATAACTCTGATGGGGTGTTTATAATGTATTAATAGTTGTCAGTAAGAGCTGCTGTCATCATCAAGAAGTAAAATATTTCTGAAGGTATGTTAAAATGAACAGACTCCTTTCTCCTTCCAAAATCTATTTAGATAATTTACTTTAAATATGGCCTGTTTAATTCTAAATGTACTTTAAACAAAAGGTTTAACATGTATCTCTTAAGTTACAGCAATATTAAAACATATAGATCTACTTTCTGACTATGGAGTAAAGCTTAAATATATTATCTTTGAGCTATACTGGAAATTTCTTTCATTTGCAAGAAAATAATAAACACACAATATACTGTGGTAAAATGATGTGGTCTCCATTCTGTTCATATAAGATTGGTTGCTTGGTAGAAAATTTAGATTAAATATATCCACAGATTATATAAATTCATATAGACCATTACTTAGAAGACCAAGAAAAGAGTATGTGAGATTTTTAGTCTTGCATCTGAATTTCATAGACCAGATCTAGAGGTAAATGGGTCAATTTATAGAAAGCTAAGGGTCTTGTATTTTGCTTCTGGAATTAAGATATAGTATCAACATCTAACACAATTTTTTTTTTTAATGCTCTGGTCTTTGCAGTTTTTTTGTTAATTTTTTAACCATGAGAAAATCGAGTGATCTAACATTTTATAGACTGCTAAAAAAGTTTGAGCAAAGATGGCATAACTTGTAAATCATAGCAGTGTGGGAAAGAGTATAGAACTGGAAAGAATATGTTGCCCTTGTGATAGCAGCATCTAAACATTGCTGTAACACAGTTCCCAGTGAGATCAGTTGGGTTTGAAGGTCACAGGGCACTAAAGCTATCAAGCCTGGAAAAGATGCCCATGGAGATATATCTGTAAAACCCAGCATTATTTGCATTTAACACCTTGTAAGGACCAAAGTCCAAATGCTGCTCTCATGAACGCATGCTGCATCTGCAATCTACTCTGTAATGAGTAAAGCAGAATAGAGAGAGTTAGAGTAAAAGTAAGCAAGAAACAACAGGGAGATTCTTTTGAGAGAAGACTGAGGCAAAGGATTGTCCTTTCTCGGATCCTTCCGCCCTGAGTTTGAATGATGCCATTCTTGTCTTCATTGCTCTGGAAAAGCTGGCAGTATTTTGGGGAATGAGGAGTTAAGAAATCTGGTCAAATATCAAGCTCTCTCTTAAAAAAAGCAGGGGGTGAGGGAATATTTAAGATGAATATTATAAGGAAAGGTGCTAAAAACCCTAAGAGTCCAAGACAAAAGCAACCTTAAATAAAAGAACAGGTAGAAACTGTGCCATAATACTGGGATTGATTAGGTCCTTCAATGAAGAGGGAACAGCCAAAGAGTCAAACACAGTATTAAAAGCTTTCACAAACATTCAGTGGAGACAGAAATAAAGAAGGATGCAAAATTAATGATTCCAAATGAATGATGATGCAGTAAGATAATTGCTAAGAAAGTTTATTTAAAAGAAAAATTACTATTTTATAATAAAGAAAACCCTTATTCAAATAGTAATATAGGGCTTGAAAGAAAATATTTGTGAAATTCTGAAATTTTTAAATGAGTTAAGAGGACCTACATATCCTTGGTGATCACGAGAATTTACTACTGAATGCAGACCTGAGTATTTTGTTTTAAATGATACCTAAATGTTAGGGAACCAAAATTACTGGAATGATGCAGTGGGGAAGAGCGATCTGAACAATAAATAATGCACCTAAAGAAAATAATGACCAACATTAAGAAATTTTAATAAAATCACTAGATATATAGAGGATGTGAAACCTTTGACTCAAGTTCATTGAGAATACTTTTGCCTGGGCTAATTGGATCTCCTTTAAAAAAAATGAAAATTAAAAAGACCAAGAAGGTTTTAGCCCTGCAAGTACATGTTTAACTTTATTCACTTGAGGAATCCCTTCAGCTACCACATACATGTTTGTTGGATGGAGCTGTTGGCAGTGGGACATGCCGAATGCAGCCAACCTGTATGGATTTCATTAGAGCCTTGAAGCTGCATCTCACAGCATTTGGGTTTAAAAATTGATTCATATAATCTTGGAGAAAAAGGTGATTTCGTGTGTTGGAAAGGGGCTACAGGGAAAAGGCAGTCTCTTGCATTGACGAGAGGTGCTCCGGGAGGTTTACCCGTGTAGAGAGAATAGTTTTGTCTTGCTTAACATCTTCGGTAATAATCTGAAAGAAGTAATGATCTTAATGAATTCGCTATCATAATGAGCTAACAATAGTAATTTAGGAGGAGCTGAAAGTACCAGTAAGAACAAAGACAAATAATACAAAGGCACCCTGAGAGATTAAAAGCATAGGCGAAAATACTGTAACAAAATGAGGTTTGGACTGGAAAGACACAATTCCCAATGCATTTGTTGAAAAACAATCCCAAGCATGAATATTCAATGACAGAGTCAGACATTAATTGGCAATGCAAAATGGCAGAAGAAAAAAAGGGAAAACCAAGCCTGTTTTGTGCTGCCCAAGCATCAGCTTCACAGTGCAGGGAGTCAGCCTTTTTCTGTGGCACTGATGAACAGGGGAGAGGAATTGCCGTGCTGGCCTGGGCCTGCCATCCACTCTCTACAGCGTCCTACACCTGACTGTGAGCAGTCACATCCATTTCAAGAAATGCTTAGCCTTTTCCACGATGATAATATGAACATAATGGATTTCTCTTTTTCTAACTGCAGGTGGTCGGGGGAGGGGGCTCTAATTCTTCCTTTTATTCATAGGATGCTTTTGAGCCTTTGAAAAAACAAGAAAGAAACTCACAAGATTTTAGAGGTCTACAACCAGGCAGGGTCTCATACTTTTGTGGCCACTACCTTAGCAGAAAAAAAAAAAAAGAAAAAAAAAAAAAACAACCATGAGATAATGAGGTCTGAACTATGGAAGAACAACAAAATTATATGAACACTGAGAAAATTGATTTTCGGGGAAAAAATATGTCTGCGTACACTACATATACATAAGAGATAACTAAGATACCAACAGGGTAGAAGTCTACAAATAAGTGAGGTTTATGAACACCAATGATAAAATAAACCTAGTGCTATCAAGAGTGTAGCTATAATGAATGAGAGAAATAGAGAAAAGAAAATAATCAGTGAATAGCAAAAAGACCAAGATATTTGCATCTATGGTTCTACCCAAATCCTCTTCCCAGCCTTGTTAGCTGCCTGGGTCTAATTCACCCTTGTCAACAGGAAAACCAGAAACTGGACTTGTTTCTCCCACAGCTTTTTGGAAGATTGGACAGAGTGAAGATACTGACTTTGTGGCCAGTAACACCTGATTCACCCCCAGGCAGCAGCCTATATTGCTGCTGTTTTTTGCCAGCCCACTTTCATGGGAGCCATGACTGGGGCTGTGTACCCTGTTCTGGTTCCACTTCGTGACATAGAAAAAGGCACCGCACTCTTTCCAGCACTCGGGATAAGGCCAAAGTATGTCTAACTCTTCCTTCCATCTTCACCCTGTCAGATTCACCCCCGGAATAACAGCCTGCAAGAAGCAGTGAAAGTTTGAACCCCATTTGAAGCTGATCTGATAAAACCCTAGAAAATGTCACTATGTCGTGAGAACGGTCATCATACTGATCAATAGCATCTAATTGTTACTGAGGTTCCCCCATCTGTTTGTAGCCATCTGTTGTTTCTCATCTTATATTTAGGGGGTCTGCTGCCCGGGTACAGAGACGCCCAAGCTGGCCACACATCTTCCACCAGGAGTGCTGGGGAGTACGTGGGGACAGGGACACCCTGGGAACCAGCTGAGGTCAGGAAAAGGGAAAGCTGTTTGCTCCTCTTCAGGAGAAACATATAGCAGGGCCATGCTAACGTGCTGTGCTGCTTTCCTAAGCACATTCCTGCATCTGCATGGAGAGAGCAGCATTTTTTCCATGACCAACCTCCAAGATTTTCCTGTATAAATGGGTCATAGCGGCTACATGATGCTCAAGGACTTTCTTTACATGCAGCTTTGTCAAACACTGAAGCCAGTTACAAACCACCTTCTTAATCCCTACTTTAGGAATTGTATTAAAAGTTTTCTCCAAAGGATGTCTAAGAGTTTAGTATGGCAATGGACACACATAACTACAAAATCATATGTAAAATCTGCTCAGTGACTGCACAGGCNATACCTTATATATTATATAATAGTGTTGTATGCTATGTAAATATATTGTATATTTATATTTTATATAGAATATAAATTTTTATAATAAAGATAAATAAATAATAAGTATATGAATAAAGGGGGATTCCAGGCTTCATGTGAGATGTGAGATGGGNCCCCCGGAATAACAGCCTGCAAGAAGCAGTGAAAGTTTGAACCCCATTTGAAGCTGATCTGATAAAACCCTAGAAAATGTCACTATGTCGTGAGAACGGTCATCATACTGATCAATAGCATCTAATTGTTACTGAGGTTCCCCCATCTGTTTGTAGCCATCTGTTGTTTCTCATCTTATATTTAGGGGGTCTGCTGCCCGGGTACAGAGACGCCCAAGCTGGCCACACATCTTCCACCAGGAGTGCTGGGGAGTACGTGGGGACAGGGACACCCTGGGAACCAGCTGAGGTCAGGAAAAGGGAAAGCTGTTTGCTCCTCTTCAGGAGAAACATATAGCAGAGCCATGCTAACGTGCTGTGCTGCTTTCCTAAGCACATTCCTGCATCTGCATGGAGAGAGCAGCATTTTTTCCATGACCAACCTCCAAGATTTTCCTGTATAAATGGGACATAGGGGCTACGTGACGCTCAAGGACTTTCTTTACGTGCAGCTCTGTCAAACACCGAAGCCAGTTACAAACCACCTTGTCAATCCCCACTTTAGAAATTGTATAAAAAGTTTTCTCCAAAGGATGTCTAAGAGTTTAGTATGGCAATGGACACACATGACTGCAAAATCATATGTAAAATCTGCTCAGTGACTGCACAGGCTCTTTAGCTCAAATTATTACTCTGAACACAAATTCATGCTTATGGTCAATACGCTATAGGAGATCTACACTGCCCTTTCTTCATAGAATCCATACAAATTCAGACTCCCCAAATAAACCCATTTGGGCTCTGAATTACCAATTTCTTAATAAAATATCAATAAAATAAAATTTTAAACAAATAGCTTAAGAAAAGATTTAACAGGACTATCCAGCAAAGTCCTCTCACTGTTCAAAACAAACACAGCTCTGCTAGAAAAAACAACAGCTTAACCAACCAACCAACCAACCAAGCCCTCAGCCCACCTGTTGTCCTTTATCCACTCATCGATAACATCAAAACCCTGAACAGGATTTGAGAAATAATGTATCTGTGTCCTCTTACTAAGTGATGGAATTGCTAGTAAATATATATATATATATTTATATTCATATATTATACATATACTAGATAATAAATATATAATGTATACTATATTAATATGTAATGTATAATATATTATACCTTATATATTATATAATAGTGTTGTATGCTATGTAAATATATTGTATATTTATATTTTATATAGAATATAAATTTTTATAATAAAGATAAATAAATAATAAGTATATAAATATTGGGGATTCCAGGCTTCATGTGAGATGTGAGATGGGATTCTCCTCTACTGAACTGAAGGGGGATGTTTTGCCTTCCACGAAAAGAGTCAGCCTCATGTACAGAGCAATATGGATATCTTAGAGTCACATTTTCAGCCTCCAAACTTAGACATCGACTTTAATGGTACAAAATTTTTATCAGACCACAAGTATAAGTACTAAAGCACTCTCTATAAAGCCAAATAGAACTCCATGTACAAAAGGTAGCTTTCTGTATGGAAAATATACATGCACACAGTTGTTTGCAAATGACTAATGAAGACTTGGCTATAACAATTCAGACAATAGTCCCTGTTTTGTCAGCCACAGAGGGATAGCAGGGAGTTCTAGCCCCCAGCAAAAATTATTTTGTGATAACTTCAATTAAGAAAAGGTTTCAAATGAACTTTAGACAATTACTGAATTGTCATGTACTGTAACCTGACATCTTCAAAGAGATTTGAACTCAGTTTGGGGAATGTAGTCTACTTTATTGGGATCAAGTTCTTGAAATCCATCAGCATTTAACCAAATGACAATATCTGATTATAAATCTATTTCAGATGCCTCAGTCTTTAGCTCCGATCTCGTAGATGATATGTGGAATTTGGTATAACTGAGTAAGTTTTTATACCCAACAATGTGTACAGGAGAGCAGTCAGTATATGTCTGATAGCACCGCATTAGTATTAGCAGTGAATGAAAAGGTCAAGTAAGATGTGGATGAGAAGCCAGCAACCTTTCAAATCACTTTTCAAACCCCAAACTTCACGGTACGTCCCATATTTTCTTTTGACAGTTTCTTGGTTACTTAATCCCTGCCTCAAACACTGAAGCAGTCTTTGTTTTTCTTTCCAATGGGCGTGCAAACCCTGCAGTTCAGCCAAATATAGAAAAATATTGTCCAGTGAATATTCTGCTTGAGAAAAATTATTAACACCATCATATATATATTTTTTTCCAGAATAAAACACATACTAATGGACTTCATGCTTTTAGATACTAAATCTTCCAATTAAAGGGAAAGTGCTGTGCTATTTCTGGCCCCTCCATGCAGTGTCCCCAACACTGTGGACAGTGAGTTTGCACTTGTTTGATTTTTCTGTATACCAGTGTTCAAATATGCAGCTACTCAACTCTGCCTAATGATACCTTATTTGAAGGCCAAACTGGTAAAAATATGAGGCACAGAAATGGCAGCTAAGAATATCCATCTTGGGAAGAGAACTCTGTGGTTCAAGTGCGCCGAGAGCCTTTGCAAGCCAATAGACCTTCCAGTGGAATATGGCTGCAGATCAAGCGTAATCATTTCAGCCACTTTTCCATTTATGGACAGGGTGAGTAGGTGGCTTATTCTAACATTTGGCTTTGGGGGGCCCAAAAAGCTTGTATAAATTAATGGCATGTGTAAGTGTATACTGCTGCACTGTGACAATGCAAAACAGGAGGCATTCCAGGCTGTTCTTTCAGCAAGAGCTCTGCGATGCTGCTGCGCAGCACAGTAGTGCCTTGTTTGCATCCCTGTAAGCTGCTCATCCTATTGCTACTGGTCTATCTTTTATCTAGTTACTTCTGTTCATGCATGGGTTTATTTTATTTTGCAAGCCCTATTGCTAATATTAAAAAGTCTCTCTATTTATACCATGCATCTCATTTAAAAGGTGGATCAGTGATTTCTTCAAGGGAAAAAAAAAAGAGGGAATGAAGCAATTTTAACCATTTAATATATATTGTTAGTAGGCAGGAACTTTATCAACAGAAAGGTACAATGCCTGGATGTGATCAGAGTAATAAACTGTGAGTCTAAAAGTTAGGTCAGTGTCCTGCTCCATAAACTCAGACAAACAACTTCACCTCTAGCTGTTCTTTTTGCCCTACCGCCTATTTATCTTTTGGGTCTTTTGCTGCTCTCAGAGTTAAGCATCTAAATAAGCAACTTGCCAAAACTGGGATGTCTTACTGTAGCTGTACTGTGTCTTTATGATACTTTTCTAACACTAATAAATAAATAACTAAATAAATAGATAGATAGATAAACAGATAAACAAACAAACAAATAAATGAATGAATNATAATTAATAATAATAATATACCAAAAAGTGTAACATGGAGTAAATGAGCAGCCCTTTCCAGTGGCTAAATTTAGGGGGAGGAGGAGGTGCAAAAAGGCAAAATTGCTTGTCCAGGTCTCTAGAAGCTGGAAGATGCAGTCTGCTTGGATGGTTTCACAGATGCAGTGAACAGCACATGCAGTGAACAGTAACTCATGGATCACTGCTGTCTTCTTAGGTGGATGGTTTTTGACTTATTCTCGCTTGGATTTTTTTACCTCACTTAAAAAGACTGCGGGTCTCTTCAGTATCTGCCTAGCTCTTGTGTCAGCTAAATAGCCTTCTCTTAGATGATGTTACTCTCAGCTCTAGAGGCATTTCCTCATTTTGCTGGTGGAAAAGCAAGCCTGGTTCAACCAGCTTCTAGATCACTTCATAGTCCTACAAGTCTAACTATTATTAATATCTATACGTGCAATTGTGTGTCTTTTTATCCCTCTACATAGTGTACATCCACTTTTTATTGCCCCCTTCTTTTTCCAGGGACCTGAAAAGAGATTTCAGTAAAAAGAAAAATTGGGCAATATTCTTATATTGATGGCGTTTCCCCAGTGAACCAAACATCAGGATGTGCTAATCTGACACACAGGTTACCAGCAAATAAACCCACCAAAATATTGTTATTTTTCCAAATGAATGCAAAATTACTCTCAATCTCAGAAGTATGGGAAAAACATGGCTTGTTGTCTGTTATACAGCTGTTATACCTGCTCTTGACTACTTCTGGTCTAAAAAATATCAAGGACATGAAAAAGAAAGATCTCTCCTTCTCTACGTACAGGCAAGGATAGTATGGACCCAACTGCCATCTCTGTTGTCCCAGGAAGCCAGGAGAAATTAATGAGAATATCTTTTATGTTTCCTTAGTATGCTCTGCATATGAAGCAAATTTATAGCCTACGTCTGTCTTGTCTTTTTTTTTTTAAGATCAATTTTTGATTTTCCAGCACAGGAGAGCTCAATATAAGGCCTGATGGAAAAAAAGGAACAGCTAATTACCTCCATTAAAAACAGGTACCTTTCATGCAATCCAAGTTTGTTGGTGGGTTTTCATTCATGGTTCCTGACAGACCTTGCACAGTGACTGAGGAGGTTACCTACCACCTGCAGCATCATCTGTGCCAGAGGTAGGTGCCTGAAGCAATCCCTCCCTCCATCCCCACTGCTAGAGGCCATGGGAGGTCACCAACCCTGGTTGGATCTCCCACCCCTCTGCCAGGGGCCATTGTCTCAGGAGCACAGATGGACAGAGAATCCACGTGTTTGTTCCCTAGGGAACACCATCCAGAGCTTATTGGTGTAAAGTGCTGCTACGTCAGTCTACCAAAGCACTGCTCGCTGTGAGGAGAGATCTCTGCCCTCTTGATTCTGCAAGGGGATGGTCACCTTCTGGTTGAGGGACAAGGTGGGCAGTGCTGCACAGTGGCCTACCAGCCATAACAATTGAATGACAGAAATAATGAAATCTCTTTATAACAAGTTGTTATAAAGTTGTTTATGACATCCTGTCATTAAAATTATCATCTTCTTACAAAAATTGATGAACATGACCTCCTTACTGCTTCTTCAATAGACAGACTTGACTATGAAATTCCTTTGTCTTTTTCAAGCAGACTTTCCATGCCTTTAACTTTTCTCCTCTGTTCTCTGAGCCCTCTCCTAATTTTTACCACAATCCTTTTGCAGTACCAACCTGAAATCCAGGTTATTGTCATTGCTTCTGAGGAATTCCCATTCTGTATACGGACCACCCAGTACAACAGGATTTGCTCGGAGAGGGATTGCATGAGGAGATTTCTGCAAGAGCCAGAGATTACAATAATTCTCAGAAAGTTCCTTTGTCATTACATAAAAAGAAGCTGTGGCACTTTATTCATTACACTGAAAATTAAAATGTGCAGATTTCAGCCCTGGATGTGCAAAAAATACCACCTCCTCTTTTATGAATTATATTTTAGTGGTTTCCAACTTGAACATTATTGCATTGAGTCAACATTCCTTCACAGAAAACAATTGGAGGTTAAAATAGTGACAAAGGCAAAGAACCTGGGGGAAAACACTGCTTCTTCCTACTGATGCTTTTTGCCAATCCATTTGATCTCTCAGTGTCCTCGGTTACCCATCTACAAAGAAGAAATAAAAACCTCTCTCAGAATCATTGTAGGGCACAGAACTGTTATTAGCAAAGGCACAAACAAAATATGATGAGACTGTAGATTTAATTTGCTGCGCATTCCAGAATTGCTTTCTACTTATAACTTTGACAACAAATCTTTTAACAAACTGAGAATATTTGGTAAAACAATAGCAACAAATAACTGCAGTCACATGCTGAACCTTCAGCTGCCAAGTCTCACCCCAGAGAGAATTTTCATAGCTAAACTGTGTAAGCCTTAGAAAAATAAGCATTTATAATAGAATTACTGACAGACCTTCAACTACAGCATGGGGAATAGTGCTATTTAACAAACCAGTGGTTATGTTTTTATTTTATTCTTTTTTAGAGTTTGCGGATGTCATCATTCTCAGAAAAGCTCACCATAGATCTCAGCTACCTAGGATAAAAGATTAGGGAGGATAACTAAGACAAATCAAAGAATAGGTAACACAGAACATATTTAAGTTGGTCTATATTTAGGAAATTCAGTGCTGGAAAGTAATTGCTAAAGCACAGAATGAGGTCAGTACAGGAACTTAAAAACATAAAATGTATAAAGCACAATTAAGTTAAACTGAACTCAGGTCATCTTTGTGCATATAGCAATTTAATGCATTCAGAAAACAGTCCAATTTTGTTCATAGTACAGAAGTGTGGGCAAAAGTATATACATTTCATATTTGGTACTGGTAGAATGCATTATTTTTTAAATAAATAAAGTTTTCTGGATGAATAAAAAAACAAGTAAAAGTTTTTACGAAGTAATTGAGCTGGCACAAGTTCAGACAAAAACTAACATCAGAATAAGTAGAATGAAATCAGAATATTGAAATATACTCAAAATAGGAACATTTTTCATGTCTAACTATAGATTGTACCTTGCTTTCAATATACAGGAGAATTAAATGGATAGTCAAAAGCAGTGCTTGAGCTACTACCTACAGTGAGACTGACTCTTTCTTTTAGGATTTTTTCCCCTATGAATTTAACAATGCAAATTTAACAATGGATTCTGCCCAATGATTGCCAATTTCAGCAGTGACATTCTTGACGGAATAGCCTGATTAGAAAATAATTGTAC
Organism: Jacana jacana; assembly: GCA_013400555.1. Classification (NCBI taxonomy): domain Eukaryota; kingdom Metazoa; phylum Chordata; class Aves; order Charadriiformes; family Jacanidae; genus Jacana; species Jacana jacana. Next base: position 8,996 of record VZTM01015603.1, on the reverse strand, counting down.
TTCTTTTCAGCTACCGTTACCTCACCCACACTTTTCATTTCCTATAAGGTACAGTGGCAAAACTGCATCTTTCAACTCTCCCTCTTTTATCTGATGTAGTGGATGACAGGTAATCTAGCTGAAAGTTCCTACAATTGCACCACCAGAAAAACACTGGCTGATGAAATCTGAGCAGTTATCACACTAACCATCACCTGTCAAGCCTCCTGCTTCAATTTAAGGGTGCATCAATTTTCTGAAGAGGAAATCAAGGGCAAAGAATAAAAGCGCTACAGATAAACACTGACAAAGGCCCTTTCTGCTTTTTTTTTATTTATGATGGGATGTACTATCATAGGTTGCTCTGTGAGGTTTTATCAACTGTCCTGATACATCCCAGATAGCTTGGAATTCTTTGGCCATTGATGAAGTGCTATACTTGCACTTACTGAAAGGGCAGAAGATTTCTAACTGAAAATTACTTTCACTAAATACCACAAAGATATTGAAGTCAGAAAGAGCAAGGAGATGGAACAAATGACAGCTGCATATAACAATGAACCTCTCTGTTCTCTGAGCTGGCAGACAAGGCTGATTAGAGTAAGAACATGAAATAATGTTTTCTTAAAGCCAGAGAGCATATTGTGTAAAGTGTCAGGTAGAAAGAGTTCATATGTTCTTTGTAGTGAAATGTGAACACATTTGCTGCTGACGGCATTTGCCGTGTACTCACCCGGTTCTCCAAAGTAAACAGCTGTACAAGGGGACCTTCTTACAAGTGGGGAAAAATTATTAATTTCTCAGGGAAGAGGAAAAGACTCCTCTTTTGAAGAGGCTCGATATCAAAATGAGCCAAATTCAGGTAGAGAGGAAGTACATTCAGCGTCACTAACTTCATGGGAATGATATTTTCTAACATCAGGTCAGAACTTGGCCTGATTCATAGGTATAAAATATGCTGGGGTTTCAAAATGTTGTTGATTTTCTTTGTACAATCGGAAGAAGGGGAGGCTCTCACTTAAAATGCGCCTATGTGGTAGCTACCTTGCAAGAGAGAAGATAAAACACGCCATAGAAAGAGAATAGCAAGAAAAAAAAACATCTTCATGTAGATTTACACCTGGCTATGAACAGCTTGTGAGCACCGAATTTTGCACCAGTGTTTCCTGGTTACTTCCCAACTAACAGAAGAGGAACAACACCTCCCAATAAAGCACATGGGTGACCTCCACAGGCTTTCAACTCAACACAAAATATTGAGACGCGTGCAACCTCCATTCCAGCCATAGTAGAGGATTGTGGCTGCATTAAAAGGCCAAAGTGTACAGATTTAATGCATGATTGATTAATTCAGAGTGAATATTATTCTCCCATTTTTTTTTACCTCTCCTTCATTCATTTCTTGATATTCCAGCCCAGTGTGAAGACAACAAATTTGGATAAATGCTACCTGTACTCAGCAACCAGCAAAAGCCAGCTGCCTTCTCTGTAGAAGAGATGCCAAGTTTGGGATTCAACAGGAGATAATGGAGGTAGATCAGTTCAACGGAGTTCACCGTCCTCGCTGGGTAATATTCTCACATTCATGTCAGGTCCCACAGGCCCTTGATGCTGACAAACTTGTCAGGTGACAAAATGTAAATTGTGTCAGTGTTGCTCCTTTCAGAAGTATTTTAAACAGAGCAACCTTCAGTGGAAAAAGTGACTGTCATCCATAAAGCCTGTAAATACCCACTGACAATGGAGCAACACATTAGTAAAAAACTGTTTCTTATCAGTCTGAATTCATCAAGTAATTTGCATAAATAATTTTCAACCACTGCATCATTTGTAGACTGTTTTAGATGACAACTCAGTAAAATAATCACAAAGAATTAGGTTGTTTCTTAACGATGTCAACATTTCTAAAGAGAATAACAGTAATTCCACCAAAAAGATTTCTCTCTGGATTTCTCTAGCAATTCTTTGAACTTCAGCTCTCAAAGTTAAACAATTTCTCAAAAAAGCCAGCTTTTAGATTCAGGAAGCAATTTTTAGTTCTCACATTTGTGGAGAAAATTTGAAAGCATTGTTGGACTAAAAACTCTGAGCTTCTAAACCAGAAAGCAAGTTCAAAGTACCCAAGCCATTTACTGTATTGTAAGTTTATCAATATTTTGCAAGATTGACTTATGTTTGTTTTGGAGGATTGTCTTAGGAATTTGAGTGTCTAGTCAGTAATCAATAACACCATAAACAAGACCCAGTAGTTTCTGGTACAGGATCCAGGTGAATACTTAATCAAGCTCAAGTGTGTGACATTTTCTGGGTTCATTTGTGTTTTCTCTAAATTCTGGTGATTATTTGAATAATCCCAGAGGGGAAAAAAATGCACAGAAAGAGAACTATGGCATCAGGTTAATTTTCAGATTTGGAAATCATATCCTTTACCTATTCAGCCAGCTTCATTTGGTAAATATTTTATCTTTTTAAAGACACAGGGTGAGTGTCAGGAGGATGGAGCCAGGCTTTTCTCAGTAACATCCAACGATAGGACAAGGGGTAATGGGTGCAAGCTGGAACATAGGAGGTTCCAGTTAAATATGAGGAAAAATTTCTTCACAGTGAGAGTGACTGAACACTGGAAGGGGCTGCCCAGGGAGGTTGTGGAGTCTCCTTCTCTGGAGACATTCAAAACTCGCCTGGACGTGTTCCTGAGTGACCTGATCTAGGTGTTCCTGCTCCAGCAGGGGGATTGGACTGGATGATCTTTCAAGGTCCCTTCCAATCCCTGATATTCTGTGATTCTGTGATTTTGATACTTCACCTTAAACAATACTGAAAGCACATTATTTACATTAAAATAATTCCATGGTTTTCACACTACTTACATGCTACATTTACCACCTTTTTTCTAAGGAATGCAAGTTTCCTTCTTTATTCTGAATAATGGATCCAAAATAATGGATTCCAGTCCATTCCATGCCTTAAGAGCATCTGGCTAGTCCAGGGAACTCAGTACCATATGTAAAACTGCTCTATAGAGAGTTGTCTCAAAGCTTCTGAAAAAGTAAAAATAACAGAGAAGCAAAATTTATTGAATTTTCATCCAATGGTCAGATTGCCTCTGCTTTGGCAGAGGGACAGACAGGGTAAGAGGTAGGAGTAGACTGAGAGAGTGTCCCTGGAACTTGCAACGTGGAAGGGATGGGAAAAGGGATGGGGATAAAACATGCAGGTATAGCAACTACTGCTAGATGACAGTCACACTGTGAACCATGTGACAGGTCAGATAAATAGGTAAAAAGTAATACACATTCCTCAAAGTTTTCTGAATAAAAGCACCTTTCTAGTATTCCAGGATGTGTCATGTTACAGCTTTAGGGCTACTTTAGAAACTGTCTGAGCATTTATTTAAATGAACACAAGTCTCCAATATTTCAAGAATTCACATTTGCCCAGCAGCAAAGGTCCACAGTCACAAAATCGTGAGAGCACATGCTTAAATTCATCACAAATCCAAAGTTCTTACTACATATCTGCTTAACACAAGTGATTTTCTGAGAACCCCTGTTATCCCAAACCCAATTTACAGTGCTTGTGTTTAACCAGTGTTACTACACTGGTGAGAAAGTGAAGAGTGAAGACTTTAGTGACCAGGCTCAGCCCTAGACTAGAGACAGAGCCTGAGACTTCCCATTGCAAAGTTAACAAATGCTTTGAATGCTGAGTTTGGGGTTGGGTTTTGGTTTTTTGGTTGATTTAACCTATTGTAAGACAGCAACCATTTACTGAAATTTGAGCTTGATTTGGACCGTCTGACTCCCAGAGTTGTGAGATCCAGGGCTTTGTTTTGAATTTGTCAGTACAGTGTTTGTTCCTGGAGGATTTTAAGAATGTGCAGAAGGGATCTAGACTATCAAAACAGTATTTTGAGAAACACATTGGAGGATATGATCCTTCAGAAATAATGCCACCCAGCAAAATCCAAGTAAAACACGAATGAACATGTAATAGCTCTTGAATTTTTTGAACAATTTATGGAGTATTTACAGTACAGTATTTTACAGTATTTAATCAGAGGTTTCAGTAAGAAGCTTGCCAAAGGAAATAATGTTTGTTAAATTGGTTTATTATGAATCACTGTGCACTGTTAAGTAATTTTCAGGTGAGAAAAACGAGGCTTTAAAAAAAACCCAATAGATTAACACAGCTAACAACATCCAAACTCCTTTTGATTTCCTATTTGTCATCTATGAGCAGGTATACATTTAGCATGTCTGGAAAAAAGTCTGCTGTATATTCTGCTAGCTATGGGGGCTATGACTATCCCAGATTTCTCTCAGCCGTGACTTCTTTCCTAGACACGTGAAAGACGAGTAGAGGTATCCAAGAGGAGGAGAGGCAGGGGAAGAGGAGGAAGACAGAAGTAAAGCAAAAAGGTCCTAAGCAATCCCCACCCTTTGGCAATTTGATCAAACCATGTGGTTCATCCCCTCCAATTAAAATGAGGCTACTTGTTTCAAAAATATTTTTAACCTTATTCTGTGGAAAATCTTTGATTTTTATTTTTTTTTTCCCAAAAGCTGCAAAACTCCTGCTTTCACGAGCCAGGGGCTATCTCTGCACCTGCAGTACTGCAGGATCCCTATTTGATGTTGCTGTCCTGCAGCAGACAGACTCTGCATCCCCTTAATCCCATGCAAGTGTTTTCCTGGCACACATGCAATATCAGGGAGCAGTTTCGGTCAGGTACACGTGCCACCTATGCACCGAGGACACTACAGTCATCCCCGAGGCCTGCCAAGAATGCTTGCAAAGGGCAGAAGCCAACATTTCAGGACTGGAGAAGGCAAAGCTACTCACCCAAACCCACGGCCAAGCTCTCTGAGGTTTGCACCAGAGTCCACGTTCACATCACCAGCAGCTGCAGACTGGGCCACCCAGGCACAGGATTGTCCAGCAGCGGGGTGTGTGACATGGGCAGGAAGAGACTTTGTAGGTCAGTTTGCAATCTTCTCGGTTTGTTTTAAAAAAGTATCAATGATATTTATTTTTTTTCTTAACTTTTTTTTTTTTTTTTAATACAGCTGCACTTTTTCTGGGATGTTGAAACAGGTTGGGAAAAATCACCCACAAAGCGAAAGAAACATGGCAAAATGTTCCTGCAGTGTGTTGCCTTAATACATTTAAATGATTTAATGACAAGTAGGGGATTACAGCAAAACACAATGCATGCTGGAGGTAGCAAAGAACACCCGCTGCCTGTACTGTGAAATTCAAAATGGATTCCAGGAAGGGAGCACAATGCCAGGCTGCTTTAACTATTGCTCCTACTTCCTATACTATTATTACTGCTCACCAGTCTTGAAGGCTGAATGACAGTGGTCTGAGCCCTTTCAAACAACAGCAAGAAGGTCAATTTTTGTAATGAGGAAATGGAAGTGGTGGTGCAGTGGATCACTGAACCTTACAGTTTCTTCTATGATAAAGTAGCAAATTATGGTGTAGGAACACAGTGACAACACCACCATGAAACACACAACAGATGAACTAACAAAAGCCCTTAAATATGTGTAAAACCAGTGAGATATCAAAGCTAAGTTTGCTCCTACTTTCACTCTGCAGAGTCACTGCAGCCCCTCACCAGCACTGCAGAAAAACATAGACCAAAGGAAAATCATGTTGCTCACAAAACTGCTCTTCCTTCCTCAGTCCTTAGATCCCAGTCACTGAGAAAATAAAACCTCTGGTAGGAAAGGCTTATTGAATTAACTGTTCCAGAGAATTAAAATGCTTCATGTCTACAAAACACTGCTTTGATTACTACTTTAGCTCCACTCGCTCTAGGACTTTAGAACTTACTGCAGGTGTGCAAGCCAGCGTGAAAAACCTTCAAGGTTTTAAAATACTGGCAACAGATCTGCAATTACAGTACTCCAAGACCACAGTGTCTTTGTGCTTGTGCATAAAGCTTCCCTCAAGGGACAAAAATTAACAGCTGCAAGCTACAACTATTTGACCCTTGAAGTCTTGCACAGTAGTTTAATGAGTTCAAAGTACCTCTGTATCCCATTCACCTCATCTCCCAGCTTTCATATACAGTAATATTAAATGTAATGCCTAGCAACAATATTCACATATTCATCAGCTTCACGTTTTTACTTTAATTTGTGTCCCTTTAGCAGGCTAAGTGACTCTAATGAAAGGAAGCAAAGCTTGGCACATAAAATCTATGAAAGAAACTGCAGACACAAACAAGAAGGCTGAAGAATAAAGCAACTACCGTGTCAGTAAATTAGTAAGAAATTATCTGGTACATCTGAAGTAGGCTGATCACCGGGGATTGAGCATGCATCACCCAAGTACAAACCAGGTAAGGAAAATGGATTAGAAAGAGCTTGATGATTTTCTTCCATTGCACTTAATCTAATGAGAATAACAGAGAAGCACCATCAGCCACACACATATAGAAGAAATAAGGATGATGCATCAACTGGAGAAGCTAAATAACCACTGGCCAATTCTGATGGATGTCTTTTGTCTAAAAAAAAAAAAAAACTTTGAAAGGAGTGAACTCATCTTTAAAGCTCCAATCCCGCAAGCAAGATTTGCTCAGGAAGATTCTCTAACAACCCAATGAGCAGGCAGTGTGTGATGGGTGAATCTTTCTGTGCAGTATTCCTTTGATGTGTATCTTCCTGCATTGGGGACCATCCTTGTCAGTCCCAACTGCCATAGGATGTCCCACCTATTTCTGTGGCTTCCATCAATTGAGAAAGAGCAGATACAACCATAGCTTCTAAGCTGTAAGATGAGCAACGTTTCCTCTGCTTGCAGCCTACTACAAAGTCATCTACTTCCAGATGTATACACAATTTTCACCTGATTATTTCTAAAATATGTTTCAATAATTAGTAAAAAATATAATATGAAATAAACATTAATTTACAGTTCCACCATGTTCTGTATTCTTCTGATATCAAGGCACTTTAAGGTAACTTAATTTTGATATTTAGGAATCAAGGAACTTCAGCTCATCAATTACTTTTGAAGATTTCAGTTAACTTTCTCATTATATTTAGAGAGCAGTTAGAGTCTTATTTGCCTTATTTTCAGGCACAAGACTGGTGAAGACTTCAGTGGGAGATCCTCATTCTCCTTACCAGAACCTCTAACTCTTAGGCAAGACATCAGTTACTGTCAACTTAATTTTCTTTGTTTGTGTAAGGCACATATGGGTTTGGTTTGGTTTGGTTTGGTTTGGTTTGTTTGTTTCCTTTTCTTTTCTGTGCTCCTTTTATAGAATCATAGAATTGTCTAGGTTGGAAAGGACCTTTGAGATCATCGAGTCCAACCATCAATCTCACACTGACAAAAACCATCACTAAAACATGTCCCTCAGCACCATGTTTGCCTGTCTTTTACCAGTACCTCCAGTAATGGTGATTCCATGTGCACTTGATGTTCTGCAATGGAAGTGATGCGTTTCTTTGCTGGTCCAGATGTGTCCTCACTGAGAACTCAGCAGACTGGAGAGCAGCAAGGTCACAAGATTTGACAGAGCACATGGTCATGCAAAATATATATGGCAACTAAGATTTGGACCGAAAGATGGGGGTGCTAGAGAGGCATAAAACAAAAAGCTATGAACATCTATGCTTTTTGCAGCCCAGAGGAGGAGTTAGCTGGGGGCTGAACAGATAGAAGTGGTTGTTGACATCTGTTTCCATTTAACAGCACTGCTGGTCAGCTTAAGCCCAGTCACATTCAACTGCTGGACCTTGAGCTCTTTGTTGTCTGATCCTCACCATTCCTGCAGCATCATTTCCTTAGTCAGTTTCCTTTCTCAGAGCTCTGTGATGTGGCAACACCGCTCCTGTTCCTTGACCTTCTCTTGGCTTTCCATTTCAATTCTGTGCAAAGCTCTACCAATAAAATCCATAGCCCCTGCACGTTCAATCAGTCCCATCAAAAAAACCTTCTCACTGTTTAAGAGAAGAAATTAAAATGTAGATTGACTCTGTCCCATAAAATACACCTTTGTATGGTGCACATTCATTGTGAAGTGAAAGGAATAACAGTAAACTTGCCCCAAAGACTACCCCTCTAGTGCAGCTTGGGCACTTCTATGTCTGGCGTGAACTTTGTACATCAGCTTCTCCTGTATAAAACAGTTCAGTTCATCAAATAGTTTGGCATTTCTACTCACTCCAAAAGCTGGCCCACCCACCAGCTACAGCAAGGCCAACAATTGCTCACAGGTGAAACAACCCCCAGGTATTACAAAAATATCATTGCTGGTTGCATTAAAAATCAGTCTCTCCCTGTGTAGGAGAGATAAATTCCCTTTTAAAATAACTTTGATATGAGCCGTTTGATTGAAGGGAGTTTATAGAGCAAGACACAGGTATGTTTTCAGAGGGAAGAGAACAAATCATATGTGACAGACGTCAGTCATGTTACTTAATGCACTACTGGAAACACACTTGAATGCTACAGGATAATAGTTTTATAAAGATGTCTAGAAGAATTACAAGCAGAGCATGTGTAATGGACTCACAGAGAATCATTCAAATGTGTGCAATTAATAATCAAGGTTGTAAAGGAAACCTCCAGGACAACACAGCTTATCTGGAGGGTGAGGACACCCCTTCTTTAATTCCTGCTTGCTTGTTGAGCAGTTTGATAGTTTTCTGTTGCTGGCAGAGGAAAGACCACAGTGACACGAATACCTGCCTTTACAGTAACACGGCGCCAGTGACAACAAAGAGAGAAAGGACATCGAGGCTGCTTGCCAGGGGGAACCAGTTCCTGGAAAAGGCAAAAGGAAGCCAGACAGCATCTCACATCACCTTCTGTGAATGGGAACACTTGCAGGTTGACAAACTCTAGATCTATTTTAGCCACTTGAGGCTTTGAATAGATATTTGATTCTTTTTTGGACAGACATCTAATTAAATTAGTACTGAACTGTATTTGGTCAATTAGAGAGAGATTTAAGACAGATACTAAGGACCGTTTATCTGATGTTTTTA
>VZTM01015602.1:0-35036 GCA_013400555.1 Jacana jacana | reverse complement strand
TTTACCTAGAAATATAAACAGTTGTTTAAAAACTCAAAAGACTTTCCACTGCAATGGAACCGTGAGTAACAATGCATCTGGGGCAGCAGCAGATTGCTTTTCAATACACAACCACAAAGATCTCACAGGGACAACATTAATGTACTGCAATATATTAATTTATATACTTCCTTAGGTTGTGCTTACCTGTTGCTTTTTTGCAGCAGAACCTAAGGTGGAAGGTCTGGGAAGGCACTGTGAAGTATAAATAATTGCACTGTTTGCAATTAATAAAGATTTTATACCTTAAATGAATCAAAAATCAACAGCCTCCATTTTGTGAATGATAAAGAATCCAGTGAATTTAAATTTTGCTCAGTTTAGTACATAATAAATGCACCATTCTATAAGGTTATCTACAAAACACCATGCAAAATATCTGAACTATTAAACTTCATACCCTACACTAAAAAAGAGCAAATACTTTCCTAGCCTTTTTAAAGCTACCAGAATAACTCCTCGTTTTAAAAGGGATAAAAATAATTCCTTCTGTTTCTACAGCACAATACATACATTGCTAATTACCTGAATAAACTACTTCAATTTTCAAGCCTTAACTTTTACTTCTCTGTGCAGCCACCCTAACAAAATTTACTCTCAAAACAACAATATGGTTTTCCAAATGATAAAGGAAGCAACAGTTATAGAATTATTTAAAAACATACCTACATCACTACATATCTGCAAACTCTTTGAAGACAAAGACAACTTCTGTCTAACAAGTGGTTCCAAAGACTTCAATGTTACAATATGCATACTTTTAAAACACTGAACGATACAGCTGTCTCAGAAGTACTAATGAAAAAAAACCTATTACTCAGATAAACAGAAACATGGTTTTCTTTAGCTATTGCTAAACGTTTCTGGAATACTTACCCACCAAGCTCATATTATGTGTATGTATATATGTATATATATATATGCAAACCTATGTTTCTGAATTAAGAAGCAATTATGATTTCCTAAGATACCAGCACTGTATTCCAACATAATAGTCACACAAGTATGGCATTTTCATTATGTGGAACATTGACAAAAAGATACTGTTGCAGTTCATCAATTTGTCATTCTGATGTACTTACAGTGCAATGCTCCTTGAAGGAACAATCAAGGATGATACACAGCCCAGTCCTCCTCACCCCTATAGAGCTAGTTCTATACTGGCTGGATCAAACCTGCACTTCAACAGACAATGGCAAGACAGACTGTATTGCATGTAGTCTAATATATATATGCAAAGAGCCAATAAATATGCAAAGAGCAAACATAGGATTTCAAGAGAATCAGATTTTTAGTATGAGCATTAGAGCAACAAGAAGTTTCAAATAGATATAAAAAAATAATCAATTGTTTCAAATACTTGAGTATTCAGTTCACAAAAACAGAAGTTATCTGCTCTGCAGGAAGTTTTCAACCACTCCCCACCACTCAAACAAAACAGCGTTTTAAGGACAGATGCAATTTTTGTAACTACTAAGCATACCACATTGACTTTTCTACACTGAATTCTGAAGTGGACTGCTTTAAACTGAAGGCTTAAGCACATTACACTTAAAATGAATTTTATAACTAATCTGAAAATATCCATAAAATAGTTATGCAGGAACAGCTTTGCAATATTCAATTAAGAACAAAATTATCTGTTATAGCAGCTGCACAGGTCAGAAACAGTGGTCATGTATAAAAGGAAATGTCACTGTTAATGCAATGGAAGTATGCCGAAAGATCACCTTCTTAAACACATGCAGTTTTAATCAAATAGAAAGAAAATTAAGGTATCAAGATTACTGGTGCTAGGCAGCAAAATACAACAAATGAAAGAGATCCTCCATCTACAACTATTCTGCAAGAGGGGAAAAACATGCTAACAACAAGATTTTAAACTCAACAAGATTTCATGGGGGGAAAAAAAAATAAATCTCATTTGTGTACAGGTACCTTGATTCAGCGTTGCAAATCATTCCTCTAATTCTTTATATACCCACATATCCAACTTACCGACACAGGAGGTTTCATATTATTTATTGTAAAGCACAAAACAGGCATTTTTAAAAGTGATAAAGTATACATTGAAAAAGTACATTTATATCACAAAGCATTGACCACATAATTGCAAATACATTTGCTGGAATGTGTACATCTACACTAATACTAAAAACAAACCATTTTTCATTTCTACACAGAAATATTACCTCCTATCAGTAGTGATAGCTATTTTGTACATTTTCAAAAACACTATTTTTTTTTAACCAAACAAAATTAAGATCTTCATCAAGGCGTCTGCATCCATACATTTAACAAAGGTTTTTTCCCCCATACAATGAAGCAAATACTGTATTGTCCACTTCTTATTATTGGCCCTGTGCAGAAGAGATACATAAGAGATACACAAAAAGTTAAAGAAAATCCTTTACATCGAGCTAACTCAGGAGTGAAGCCTTTAAGAAAGAAAAATTGGTTAATGTAAATGGTGGTGGCTTCTTGCATGGTTTTCAAAACCCTGGGAGGAGAAAGTTTTTCTTTTTAAAAAAAAAAACACACACAATCACCAGACATATGGATAGATACAGAACTCAAGTTACCAGGTAAACAAAGTCATCTATTCATTATTCTGACAGTTATTTTGCTAGAAAAAAAGAAAGATGCATACTCCAAAGGTAACAAAGCAGGAGACATGCAAGAAAGTATCTACAACCACAGAAACGGAAGCCAGCCAAAAAACACTTAAAAGTTTATACCTGTGGTGCTGGAGGATGTTGTGGCATTCCCTGTGGACTTGTCTGGGCATAATATGCTGCCTGTTGCCTGTAGTACTCGGCCCATGCGGCACTGTAGTCTGGCTGACCGCCTGGCGGGGCCCCAGCAGGGGCAGGAACTGCTTGACCTATAAGTAATTCAAATTAGAGAGCTTTGTTCTTGCAATAGAAATGAGAAATTTTCAAAATCTTGCTGTGTAACAAACATCACCTAGCTTCTTGCAACATGCCTTTAGGCTTCTGAATAATTTTGTGGCTGCTTCTGTTTTTTTTTTTTTACCTAACTGCTCACCCTATCACTTTAATAGATTGACTCCCATGTAAAGCCAAACTGAGAAACCGTAGGGACATTTTTTCCACCTCCTGAATCATGTTCCAGAGCAAAAGTCTTCAAAGCCTGCTCACCTAAATAACTCATAGCACCTAAATTAAAATACAGGTCAACAGGCAAGACTATTTTTTGTAATCCACCTAGACTGACTTTTATTGTGCAGACTGTGTTAATTAATTCACCAGGTGCCAGTTAATTTATTCCCCCCCTTTTGGCCTCCTTAATGGCAATTTCTAGGTTACTGCACATTATATTTTTCAAAGAGAGCACTAATTTTTGTAAACATTTATTCCACCACAAGAATATAGTTCTGAAGCTTCTTCCTCGAACTTCTGCTTAAGTTTTGTTCCTCTAGAAGTAACAGCACATACACAATCATACACACACACTCGCCCAGACTTACAGCTGAGAACTACTGGTCCTTCCAACAAAATTAACTTAAAGGCAATAAATTGCCTAGGAAGGCAATAGATTAATGCACATAAGGAATCTGCAGTGTATATTAAAAAAAAAATAAAAATTACTGTCAACTTTTTAGGACCTCTGTCATGATGGTTCTTCCAAGGAAGGCTTGTCATTTTCCCCTTATTCCAGAAACAAACACACTCCGCTTATTACCACCACCTTCACAATCTTGTATCTGGAAGGTGTTTTTGCAATTACTGCTCAGAATGTACTTGACTACAGGCAGAACACCACTCTGTCTCCTATCCAGTCATCTAGGCAGGAGAGGTTTATATGGAGTGCTTCAAATGAAGTTTCTTGAACTTCCAAAACAGAACTATTGCTGCTGTGACACGAAATTTTTGTCATCTAGATTCTTAAAGGGTTATGTTCTCGAGTCTAAGTTTTATAGTCAGAAGAATAAGGATATTATGAAAAAACCTCCCCAGGTTTTTTTCTAGGACATGAGAAAAGAAAACAAAACCACCACACCAAAACACAACACTCAATCACACTACATCAAATAAACCCAAGCAAAATGCAAGCTTGCACCCTATACAATTCCATATGCACCTCACCTTCTGCTATTCAAGAAGAAAGAGGCAGCTTCCACACGACAAAGGCTGAAAGTTTTCAATCCTACCTTAAAGCACCTCACCTTTTATTTGGACACAAGGCCACCGAGCAACCTTCTGGGGAACACGAGTATCAAAGATTCTAACCAACTGTCTTCTAGGATGTCCGGTAAGAGGTTGGGTTTGTTCATTTGCTAAATACTTTTACATATTAAATTCACAGGAAGAATACTAACTACCCACACTCTTCTAACACGTATGTGCATTCCTAGTCCTCTCAGAAATATAATGAGCAGAGCACTATCCTGAATGACTTCAAAATACATTTTCTAACCCTCTAGACAACTTACATAGTTATTCCACTTCTGTGACAGATGTATTAAAAAACCCCTCTCCATCACTTTTTGGGTAATACAGTAAAGCAATTGTTTTCCTAGAAAAACTTAAATAAGTTTCTTCCAATCTTAAAAGCTGAAACCAGAGATCACAATTTACCACAACTTAAAATAATTAACCTGAAATGTAAATTGTAACAAAAATGATTTTTGATATGGTTACAAATTATCCCAGGATACACTTTTTGCAAGTTCACTATTTGAGATAATAATTCTATTTTCAAATTATTTTAGTTATGTCATAGCTGTCAGCACAGCTGAATGTCGAAAGCTAAGGCACATTTTGTGCATTATGACCCACAAGAATCTGGTGACATTCAGCCAGCTGTCCAAGGCAGTGCTGAAATTCAAATAAATCAAATATAGGAAGTTTAGCATCTACTTAAACACATCAAGTTGGACTTCTGTCCTGAAATGGGTTAGTAAAAATTCGAAGCGTTTCAGCTGCAGTATTCCTGTACTAAGTGCTGCAAATAATGCTGAAACTACACATGGAATTCAGCACTTCAGTCAGAACTTCCTTTCAGAACTGCACTGCAACAGTAAATGCTCTTGTATGTACAGATTCGACTGGAACACTAACAAACAAGACTGATAAACAACACACAAAGGAAATACAAGAAACACAAATACCTCCCCATTAAGGAAGGCTAAGAAAGGAAATACCAGATTCAGTACAGTTCCACCACTCAAATCATCAAGGCTGATTCTAGTCAGATAAAACGTTTTTGTCCTCTTCGCCATTAAAATGCTGAGGGATCATTAAAGAACAGTTCCACTGTTTTATTATGCAACTCCTTGGTTATAAATCAAACTCACAATACAGTAGAATTATTTTAAATAACAAATTTACAAAATCCTATGGTGATATACAGATAATTTACTAAAATACGACTTCATGTTTAGGGAGCTGTTACCCTCAGCAATATTTTAAGGCTCAGTTAACTATTTTAGCTCTTTTTCTCCATTTCTTTCATCTCTAGGTCTTCAAAAAGCTAAACTCTTGTCTCCTTACCTGGTAATACTCGAGGGAAACATAGAACAAGATTTCTGAATTCTTTGAGTACCAAGAAAATACATACTCTATGTATCACCTACAAGATCCACATACAGTAACTTACCAGACTGTATGAGCAATTCTACTAGCTTTTCAATCTTAGTTTTAATTGTATTTGTTTCTCAAATCAATAGTCCCTGACTAAACCAGGAGTCTGAAAAAGGATATGGACTTTGCCACTATATTTGTGAATTGGAAGACTACTTTTTTTCCCCAAGTACACTGAAAAAAAGTAGGAAAAGCATTCTCTGTGATTAGTCAAGTCACATCACAGCAGTAGGAAGACACTTTGGAAAACAGCACTATAGTTTTGATTGGAATATTCATGAGTGCTTTAGAGTTTTCAGATCGCTCGAAGTATGAGCAAATCCAGAGCACCACTTGCAGTGTCACATGCAACTTGCTCAGCTTGGTACTGTCACCCTCACAAACTTGCCACAGTAAGTTATCAAAGTGGCTCTTCAGCAGCAAAAATAGAACTGCTTGGGCTTAGCAAGCCCCAAGTTTCAGTTCAGTTCTCCAAAACAGCTGTTTGTGTAATTACCTGTGCTGTGAAAAATTTGAAAGAGCAGCTAAAGAGTGACTTGTAACTCCTGCCTTCCCCCTTTTTACAAGTTACTGGGGACAGAAGCATTACAGTACTGTCAGAAGCACAAGCAGTAGTTGCTGTATTTGAGAAGCCACAGACATGCAAGCTGAACCAACAGACAGTAAAATTAAAAAAAATAAAAAGCAGGTAAACAAGACAGGAAAACGGAAAGGACCATCACATCTTAAAAATCACATGTTCAGGAGTTCTGTTGTGATTTTCTTACTCTGGTACACAAACTCTTGAAGTAAATCATCATTATATAGTTTCTGTTTCATTTCATCACTTATGCTGCGCCAAAATAAAGAAGAATAAAGGTAGCTACGTCTCGGCAAATAATTGGAGATCAACCTGGTAGAAGATTGGCAAGAGGAATTAAGCATGCTATTAACCTGCAAACACTTTTTAATATTCCATAAGGAATCAGGGTGCAGTTGAAAGAGGGCAAATAACCCACCAAACCCTCCTACCCACTCAAACAAAAAATGCAAACTGTATGCTGCTGTATGACTGGTCAAACAGAGATACCAGGGAAAGCACTGGCGTTCATAAACCCACTAGTCCTCAGCATACAAATCTTTATCAACTACAATATCCGTGGGAGGACACTGTGGACAAAATACTGACCTGTAAGCTGGTCCCATGATTTAAAAGATAAGAGCACCTTCTGCCGACGCATCAAGACCCCATATTCATTCCTTACTCAGTAAATGATGAAATTATCAACTTAACAAGCAAATACACTTCAGTTTTGTAAGTTAGCTCAAGCTAGCTTCAACAAAACTGGCAACAACATGTAAGAGCTGTTTAACCTGCAAGTTCGTTGCTGCGAAGTATATACTAATGGAAAAAAGGGCATGATATAAATGAAAGACAGTTATGATGCTTTAATAACCTGTAACCCAGAAAGCAACAAGAAAAAAACCCCACATCTGCAATCCTGGGAGCAGTACAAAACTACCAAACAAGACAAAAAGCAGCTTCATAAAATATATATATATTAAAAAAAAACAACAATAAAATATATCAAAGTTGAACCCCAAAACTTATGAAATATACGTTAAAATACTCAGATTGAAGTATTTAAAATAGGTTGTTTCTCAATGATCAAATACAGACATCTCATTAGGTATCAGCATGAGTACAAGTAGACACCTTGAACCCAACACAGACTTTTAGGACTGTTTTTCTGCAGGGCTCAGGTCCTCTAGCAGGATACGGTTCAGAAAACACGTGGACTGTGCATTTTTTTTTTTAATGGGCAAAACCCCTCAACTCAAACGAGACTCTGAAGTCTCCTAGAACATTCTACTGTGAAAGAACAGAAAAAACCACCTGCATACGTACCCATTTTTTTGTAGTACTCCTCCCAGGCCTTGGTATAGTCAACTTGCCCTGCTGGTGCTGGATTTGGCTGATCTCCTGAATTACATTAAAAACAGTTGGAATAAAACTACTGGGTTTTGGTTTAAACACAGAAAAACATACAAATCATCTGCTGAATTTTTCAGTAATGATTCCAAATAACATTAAATCTGACACTATAAACCTATGCAGTACAAGCTCCTACAAATACAAATAGAGAAGACACCACAAAGAAAGAAAGAACTGTTTAGCTTTCAGCATGTTTACAAGATGTTTACAGGAAGCGCACACCACTCCCAGTACAAAATACTACCTACAGCTTAAGAGGTAAGCGTCCACCAAGGCACAACAATTATTACTCATACAACCAAGTACTACAATTTTAACTGTCCTAAAACCACTGGAAATGATGTAACTGTTTAAGCAAATGACAATCAACAGGTTGGCTCATTCCAGCATTAGTTTATGACTGCACTAAGTTTACATAATTAAATCAGCCCAAATTGCAACGGAATTCTCTTTGGAGTATATTACAAGATAAAGACGTCACCTTTATTACTGCTGAAATTAAGAAAAGCAATAATGAAGGCTGTAAGCAAGAATTTTCCAACAAAAGCAGTTTGCCAACAAAAGCCTAGTAAGTTTACCCAATAGATGAAGACAACACCAAAAAATAATGGGACATCTACATCCCCAGCAAAAAAAAGTTTATCCGTTTTAGTTAACAGCTACCTTGTCCATTAGTTTGGGTTGTAGCTGGTCCACCTGGAGGGGCTGCAGGTGGGGGCTGTGCTTGCTGCTGATAGTAGTGGGCATAATAAGCTGCCCACGCTGCTGAATTGGGATCTGTTCCTGGCTTACCTATGAAAGCAAAACAAAGATTTATACAAGCAGTATGAACAGAAAGCCACCCTCGATTAACCCTGTCCTAAGCATTCATGATTTCCTCCAAGGAAAAATCCATCTCCACCAAATAAGCATATGCATCCTGTTTTTTTTTTTTTCTTTCTAGGAAAACAAAAAGAACCATTCTAGAACCCTTACTGTGACAGCGCCATTTATTAATTTTTAAATGTGATGAACAGAAACAGACTTTCAGGTTTAAACAAACAGCCATGTTACTAAATGGTAGCAACACTGAATCATTCTAGCACCACACAAACAATTTCAGCAGTTTCACTTTTGTTATGACCTCACACTAAGGACACTGGCACAGGCAGAGCAGGCATGCCAAACACACATTTCTGAAACGGAAGAATACAAATCTCACTAGGTGTTTGCAACGCTCATCAGCTGAACTTTAAGGTAACAGTAAAATACAAAACGCAATAGTATTTTAAGAACCTGCATCTCCATACAGGACTACAAAGCATTACTGTTTACTTACAGCTTTTTAGAGTAACAAATAGCAGCAACACTGCATCTTCTGCAGCTATCTCCACGCTTCCCTTATTTTTAACTACATCTAGGTAGGCCAACGATGCTGGATCCTAGAGTCTTATTTCTCTGTTTTTCACACACAGCCTTTAGGAATGGCTTATTCTTGCTGAATCAGAGATTGATTACATTACCAGATTAGTAATCCAGAAAAACCTGTAAATCTACTATTAGGGAACATAATGTTCTAAGACACAGCCAGCATCCATTAACATTATTTGCATCCTTAAAGAATAAAAATATCCGCAAATAAACGAGGCCAAGTGATAAAATAGGTAAGGGAGCGACAATGGAAGAGAAAAAGAAATCTTCTGAAAAAGGCATTCAGGGTGAAGAAATACACTACAAAATTTCTTGCAGTTATTTCATTTAGAACTGAAGTCAGATATAACCACTTTAAACACACACAGTAGTATCAGCACATAAAAAACAATGTTAACATGCTACTTCCCTTTTAAATTATACTGTTTCTATCAACAACAGTGGATTTAAACTAACATGTACTATATTCTAAGGTTACCTGCAAATATCAAACAAGCCATTGCTCGGTTCCCCCCCTCCTTCCCCTTAGTAGCTACTTCTCTAGAATAGAAGAACACAGAGCAGGACTCATTAAAGTTCCAAAGAAATCTGACTGTAGTAACTAGCTCCACTTTCACGTGGCAAGAGGCAACCATGGTTCTGAAGAAAGCACCTCTGAAAAAAAATACTAGAATAACCCATTTATTACACTGAAATGAGCAACTAAGTGGACAACTGTACAAAACTCATCCAAATGCATGCTAGTCAAGTGAAACAACAACTGCAATTGCACACTGGAAAACTGCATTACATTTTTTAGGAGGGGTATTTATCCAAAAAAACTGTTATAAAATCATCAAGATGACATCGAGTATTTGCCATTTTTCTTATGTGTCTTTATCTATATAAACTACTTCATAAAAAATGAAAAGGCAGCATGAAAAAGGCTGTAACATTTTCGCAGTGGATTTGGATTAAATGACACTTTTGGTATGCGGAGACTTCAAGTCAAGGCACTATCAATCATTTTTAGTAATGACAACAGACATTTTAAAATACTAAACTGAATGCATGCAGAGCTACCTGTTATAGAAGGAAGTGAAACCAGAGATGGTTCTTTGCCAAGAAAGGATATATAAAAGACTTGAACATGAATAGAACTCTGTAGATGTTAACATCCTCCAAAGCCATCTCCTTTTTCACTAATGAAACTTGTGTCAGGACCAGTGGCTATCAGAAAATATCGTTCCATTTATAACAAAATCAAAATGGACATCTTTTGGCTGCAGTTCTGAAGCTCTACCTCAAATAAATGAGGTACAAGTAACTCAAGCATCTAGCCTTACCATACCTTCTGAGACTGCAGTTCCGTTTCCCCATATGCTCTAGTCCAAAGGATGTAACTTAAAGAAAAGCAGGATACTACAACGTCGGGAAGTTGTAATTAAGTAAAAACTCCCAGTCTTCACAAAGATAAACAGATATAGAAGAAACAGATTCTACAAAGATGGATTTCAGAAGAAAATGCAAAACTATTATAAGCAAAAGCTCAATACATATTCCTAACTAGTTTTACTGTATCAACAGCAGTTCAACAGAAGCTTTATCCCTCAAAAATGGCTGAACAAAATACATTTGTATCAGACTCTGAGAAGCAATCCTCATAAAGGTCAACAAAAGCTGGAAATAACATAGCAGAATATAGCAGTAACTGTGCAAAGTCAGGATCAGTGAGACTGTAAGGAGTGCTGTTAAAAAAATAAAATACAAAGCAATTGACCATTAGTGAAAAAACCCACATCCTCAAAGAACTTTAGGTAAAAACATCTACTGTAAGAAAGATTCTGTTTTGCAAAAAATAAGTTAACTAGGAGTCTTGCAAAAAGTATCATAAACTGGGACGTATCAATCATGTTTGGTGAAGAAACACATTCCAACTCTAACAACTGCATTTCAACATCTCACAAGCAACACACAGGAAGTTTAAAACACAAACTGACAACCAGTAAAGGAGAGTCCAAAGAATAGGAGGTTTTTCACGTTTACCAGTGTAACACAAATGAACTGCAAAACATACATACTTGGTAAGGACAAAATGGATGTACTTTAAGTATATCCACACTAGAGTATTACCGTGACATTTCTTACCTGGATCTGGTGGGTTTGGTGGCTGCCAGTGTGGATAAGCATTTCCCCATCCTTGTGGAGCATATGGAGCTGGAGGACCACTATAAAAGATCAAATCATACACATAGAGTGAAAGCCAGTCCCAGGTCACCCTACAAAAGAAGCAGCCAGCTGAAGCAGTACTTACTGAGGTGCTGGGCCAGGAGGCCCTGGATTATAAGGAGCTGGGTTATATGGTCCCATGGGAGCACCAGGACCTGGTGGCCCAGGAGGTCCATGTGGGCCAGGAACAACACCATGGGGTCCATGAGGAACAGGTGGACCCAATGGATTTACTGGACCCTGTAACAAGAGCGGCACAGGTGAAAATAAACCTAAGTTCTCCATTTTTCAGCAGTTCAGAAGCGTAAATTTGAACACTTAATATAATCTAAAAGGTTTGATTTTTAAAAAAAAGCAAAACAAAAAAACCCAAAACATTTCCTTGGAGAATAGGAGAAGTCTTTCTGAAGATTAATTAGGTTTATGGCTAGTTAAAAAGAGTTAAAAGCAGTTGTGGGAGTAATGGCAACTGAAAAGCTACATTTTTTTCAGTTCATTCTTGAGGAAATACATAATTTTATAAATAAACATGGAATTTTCCATGAGTTGCATTAAAAAAAAATCCATATACTAAAAGAAGACTGTAAGTGTTTTGAAGAAGTAAATTGATGCTAATCTTACTTACTAAACCTGCTTGCAAGGTCATGTACAAAAAACAGGTAATAAATTTTATTACATGAGCGTGAACTTGGATTAAAACTCAAACATAGCAAGACTGAAAAACTGAACCCACAGTTTAGTAGCTTTAACTATATCAAAGGTAAGTTTGAAGTCAAAATTTTCATTATGCACAAAGGGTGCATCTTCAAGAACAAAACACTGAAAAATAGACTCTTATTACACTGAAGAAAGCAACTGTTTCTTGCCTTTTCAAATTTTTGCTGCTTTTGTATTACAATAAACTGTAATCTGGGTTTAAAATTATCAATATATTATCTGATTAAGTAATTTGGAAGAGAAATGGAAGTCCCCACAAAGAAGAAACTCTACCTATTCTGTTTAGTTTTAACAGTAACCCAAAATGCACTCACTCCAATCTTTTCTTCTATAAGTTGCCGTGCATAATCTATCTGCTGGGGTGTTCCACGGATAGTAAACATCTTCATGTTTGGATCCGCGTTAGGTGGAGGATTTCTTTGAAGTTCTATTCTAGCACCAGACTGCTGGCTTATGCTTTTAATAGTTTCACCACCTAGAATGCAACATATAGCTTTTATGACATGCATTAAAGCAAAAATACTAAGATTCAAATCAGATAAAGTCAACTGCACAGAAGCTGAAGACAGAGAAGCAAGAAGACAACTGTTCTTATGAACCGTACAAGAATATTCTAACAATAATTTTAAAAAGCCTCGTCAGTTTAGTGTAGAGCTTTGATTGCAATAAACCAGCAAAAATACATTGTTTTTTTAAAATAAACAGACCTGAAAGAACATCAAGGAACTCCTACAACATTGCCTGGATTTTTTCCATTCATGTAAAGATGCAAGATTAGATATGAAACCAATACACACGGTTATCAGTAAATTCAACCTTAAAGCCTAACCTCCCTAAAAAGCAGTAGGCAATCAAGAGATGACAAAAGGAAAACCCAGAGGGTGCCTGGACAGTAAAGTCCACATGCTTTGTAGTGCACTAAAATCAGAAAGTTAAGTTCCCTAACCTAGTTCCTCTTACAGGATCCTACAAGGGTAATTGTAATGTTAATAAAGCACAAAGTTTTTAAAACAGGGGTTGTTTGGCATTTAAAACTGAAAAACCAAAACCAGAACAAAGACATCAAGCGACCTTCCAGGTCAAGAACTGAACCGTGTCAGCCTTATTTGTTGTGTCTGGAAAACACATTACAAACGAGACAAAGGTAACTCAATTTTTTCACTTAGAAGTGTAAATATTTTCAAAAATATCGTTTGAGAATTATTTTAACAAACACACACATAAAAATTGTTACAGGATTCCACTGTAAAAGATCTTCACTGCAGTATGTGACATTTAGTTTTAAGAGTTACAGATGCAGAAACACTAGGCTAATCAAGCAGTATCAAATGCAACTTAGTAAAATACATCATTTAGGAATCTACCAATCACTACCCATGTAACTCAGTACTTACTACATTAAAAGAAAAAGGGTTAAATAGATTGGTTCTTGACTTTAAACTATTGGGGTACCTCTTTTGGTGAGGACAATCTGAAGAGAACACTGCAAGTGTTATGATTTAGCAGCATTATGTTGCTTGCTCTACTGTGCATGAAACTATTTGCAAAGGTTTCTCTTGAAACATCTCTCTAGTATGGCAAACAGAAAAGCTGAGAGTATTTATACTACATATAGATACACATATAGATATATTACCTTTGCCAATGATTAGTCCAGTTTTGCCTGTGGGAACAATAAAATTGAATTCCTGTAATCCACCAGGAGGCCCCATGTTCCAGTTGCCTTGGCCTCTACCCCTTCCTCGACCACCAGGTCCTGGTCCACCAGGGTTACCAGCCTTAAAAGAAAAAGCAACAAATCAGCAAGTTCTACAAAAGTTTCTGCAAACAAAATTATTCATGTCAGTCAGCTAAATCACATCACTTGTCAAAAAAACAAACAAACAAAAAAACCCCACCCTCATGATTAAATACTCAGTTTCTATAGTTAGAGTAGTATCTTTTCCAGAGACTTAATTACATTTTTGTCCTGGTTTGAGGCAAAACAAACCAATTTTCTGTTCAGTAGTTTTACTTTTTTAGCTGGGCCTCTTCTAACTATCTAAAGTCTGAAACTAACAGCACATTGTTCAGAGACTGTTTCGTCTCACAGTGATAAGACCTGATNAGTTTTTATCTAAACTCCTGAATCTCTTAATCCTTTCCTCTCCTCTCTTTTCCTTAGGGGGGGGAGGAGGGGTCATCATCTGTCCAATTGGTCAAAACCACGACAATTTTAAAAAACATTCTGTACAATTCTGCATCTGAAGGATGGAGAGGATACAGAAGAAAGCAGGTTTCACATGTACAAGGGTACAATTTCTGTCTGCCTTCTGTACACAAGGCAGTAGGCCTCATCTCAAAAGAAGCATTTAAACTTCTAAACATCAATTACAACCAAAAGTAATAGCATATTGGTTATTAATACAACTGAAGCAGCAACTCTAAAACCAATCAGATCAAGAACTGCCATGACTTCAGATCAGTATTAACATTAGAATCAATTTGGTTGGAAAAGACCCTTGGGACCATTGAGTCCAACCATTATTATTCTGAAACTTGTAAAACTGTAGCTGTAAAAGCAAACATTCGTATTCCAGACTGAACATTGAAGGAGATTCAAGTAACAATGTTAAATTATTTTCCTTAGCTACACACTCATTTTTAGAATTGAAGTCTGGCAGGAAATTTCAAACAGTAAACAGCATTATTATCCAACCTGAACACTTCGAAGGAGATCTGTGATAATTTCTGCAGCATGCTGACATCTGTCAGGAGGTCCTGTGATTTGGGCTATTCTATCTGGAGTTGTTCCATCATCTGGAATAAAAAGGAACGATTCCAGCATATGTAATAAGTAAACTTACATTAAATTTACAAAAACTTACAGACATACTACCAACCTGGCTTAAATTGGATCCTAACACCAGCATCATTCTGTATCTTTTTAATCATCTCTCCATTTCTTCCAATTACAATACCTACAGCAAACCGTGGTATTGGAACCTTAATGAGAAAAAACAGATGTCGAGATGTCAATGATACAAACGTTCCTACTAAATTCATGCAATTAAAGGATCACATATTAGAGAATGGCAAACAGGGCCAGCCCTATGCCACTTAAGGCGTTTTGAAGTGTGAAATTTAATATTGAGTCACAAGCCCAGCAAATATTGGACAAAAGGATCAAACGGTAGCAATTCCGGTGGACGTTATGCTCACGATCAAAGAAAATGGGCCTAGAATGCAGATTTCAGCAGGTGAAGTTTATGCCTCACCTCTGAGGAACACTTTTAAGTTCATGAGTTGCATAATAAATAAATATTCTTCTGTAAAGGCCAAACTCCAATTTCTGTAATGACATTATATATTTAGCCATAAAAGTTATTTGCTTATTTGATAAAAAAACTCCAGCTGATTGAAACAGTTCAGAACTGCTGGTAAAGGGAATGCTGTACAGATTTGTACAGCATTATCAAATTATGACAATTTAGAGTTGTAAGTTCAGCAATGACCAAGTAATATTTACATGCCACAGCCACTTTTGTCATCTGGTTAATAGTTTTCAGTGATATTACCAGGTATTACCCAGGGGTATTACCATTACATTTTAATGTTAACATCTCAAAATACAGGGAACAAGTTTTTCAACCATGCTTACGTCTATCCCTTCATTTCCTCCTATTCGTGACCCATACTCGTTGCGCACCTCTCTAAAGCCACCTTGATCACGAATTAACTCCAGCACCATTTCCTTGGCTTGCTAAAACAAGAATGAAAGAATGAAAGTTCATTCAGGTAAAGCAATATCAGAAATTATTTTGAAATGCTCTGAATTGTGAAGGGCTCCTTACTTGAACTTTATAAGGGTCTCCAGTTATCCTAAGGGGCTTGTCTGCACCAGTGTTCTGTGGACCATCTTGAATCATGACCATTTTCACACCTGCTCGCTCCTATTTGACAGAACACAGGTCAATACTCACTCAAATCCAAACTGGATACTATCACGTTTAAAAGAAGAAACGTATATACCTGTAACTGTTTAATTGTCTCTCCACCTTTTCCAATAACTAATCCTGCTTTACTTGCTGGAATCATAATTTCTTGCACTGCATTTCCAGGTCCATCACCATGATGAAAGCCAGGCGCAGGTCTTCCCTTTTCAACTATTTGATCAAGTAATCTTTTTGCTGATCTGTTAAGAAATACATACATTTATAAATACATTTTATTCCTACAAGCATCACTCACCCACACCTACACTGCCTAGAAAGTTCTCATTTTTGCCATTTGAAAAGTTTCTGCAAAAGAAATACAATTTCACTAAGAAACATGAGGCAAACTCAGCACGTTTGTAACAGTCACTCAAGAAACTAACTGCAGGATAATACGGTAGACCTAAAACCACCCCAAACTCAGAATACAAGAGGTGGTTCCTCACCAAACACACATAAGAAGTTGCCTCCTCAAACATTATCACCATCCCTGAATAGTTACATTCATCAAACCGTAATTGAGAACAAAATATGGAAACCTTGTCCTTTGAAATGTTTTTAAAAAGCCGTGAGAGTTACAAGATTTGAAACCACTACAATTTACCCATTTCAGTGCATTTTTTTTTTTTAGAAAAAGTATCAGACAAAGCTTTTTCTAACTTTGCCTAATTTCAGTAGTACCTCAGGTAATGCCTCATCTGGCAGTAACTTTTCTTTAATCTTTTAACAGCCAATCTTAAGGCAAACCTATTTTATGATAGCAGCTGCTGGATTCAGCATGCAAAGTAAGAGTATTTCTACTTGTAACTATTACCAGAACAGCAGACAAAAGCAAGTATATATTCACCACACATTTAAGTCACTTGCCACCTAAGTTAAACCATGTTTACAGTACTGACGTTAGTTAAACCTCTTCCCTCTAATGTGCAAGTAGCATAAACTGTAATTAGAAAGAAAATTCCCCATAAAGAAATGACTTCATTAACAGCAGCCGCTTGGCTGCAACATAAGAGAATGCCATTCTACTTTCCTAAGGGAAAGCGTGTAGCTGCAGGCCTTACCTGCAAACACAAAGTGGAAGCAGCTGACCTAGGTGAGGCAATACCAAATATGCTACCGCACTTAGGAAGTTTCCTAACAAAGTCTGCACAAATTGGTCTTTAAGAGGTTATATAATTTCTGTGGCAGTAAAAAAACCCAGCACTTTCATTGCTATCACTCTCTTCCCTGAACGCAGGGAGACAAACGTTAACTTTGCTGATAGGTATCATGCAGACATCGCTTCCGTTACTTTTGGTATACGTATATATATATATATATATATATCAAAGACATTTAAGAACTGTGAGCTGGGCCTTGAGCAGCTCCTACTCTTACACATTAATGATTTTCCACATTTTCCCTGTGATCTTCCAATCANGGATTTGTTTTACTTACTGAACAGACTCTGGTGTTCCAGTTAGCATACATGATCTTTCAGGCAGGCCTCCGCTATCTGCAGTCACAAAATAAAACCAAGTTAGCAGTAGCCTTAAGTCAGAAACATTATGAAATCAAACATAATGCACAAATTACTGGAAACTTCACTGAAGTAGAATAATCAGTGTATCACAATATTCTGTATTTCTTTAGATCATGATAATCACCATTACCACAAAATATCAAAAATTACCTTAAATGAAGGTTCAAGCAATTACAAGCAATGATCAGCCTTCTGAACTTTCTACCAAAACCCCCACCAAAATAAACAAAGAAAAAAACCTCACAAATAATTACCAGGTGCAATCTGTATTTTACAGCCAGACTCTTGCTGTATACGTGAGATCTGCTCTCCACCTCTGCCAATTACTTGGAAAAAGAAAAGATAGAAATATCGTTTGTATTAACAGCAACTGCTACCATCCCTCACTATACTACACCACCACATCCATACTACTTACTGAATCCAACCATCCCATCTGGAACTTTGTACTCCTCTGTCATCACAGACCTACAGAGAACATTAGATCAAACAAAAGACAATGACTGTTTAGAGACCAATCTGGCATTAAATTTATATATATCCTCCCTTTAAACTAAAGAAAACTAGTGCCCCCATTATCACCCTGGCCTACTTGCCTCCCATTCACTTTGAAAGTCATTGTGCAAGCACAGTACTAAATAAATTGACAATATGTAAAGCTGACCACACAAAAAATGTATGAATTGATCTAAGATTTCCTGCATATTCTTCAATCTTATCATGTGGTACAGAAAAGGCTAGCATAGCATTTTAAGTTTCATCCATATATCCATCCAGGTATTTTTAGAATAGACAAATTCCAGCATCTCATTTACCAAAACCAACCAAAGCATAGGAATGCATGTGGTTGTTTAGGGAAGAAAGGATGGGAGAAATTTAGTAAGCTGTAGCCTGTGAAACTGACTCAGCAACATGCTCTGTTAAATCTGAACTTCTTTATTATTTTTATTTTGTTACTTCATTAGCTTTCCTTTTGGTTTACAGAATACTGTAAACCTTTTCCCTTTCAGATCTGCTTCCAACTTCTGTTTATGCTCCCTATGCTCAAGTACTAAAACCCAGCAATGCATGTTCCTTTGACTATGCTTGCTGCACAGCCTAGGCTGCAATGAGAGAGATACAGCAATGTAGCTGCATTATAAACCTTTGGCTTATGACTTGCTGAAGCTAAATTTCAACTGGTCACACAGAGTAATTGCTTTACAGATGGGTATCACTTTTTTAGAAAAAAATTCTTGAAACTGCTTTCTTTCAGTGAAAAGGAGAACTGCAGAATATGTAGTAACTCTTACCTTTGTTGTTGATGCATTGGTGGTAGCTGATTTCCGAAAGCTATAAACAAATATCGTTAAAATTAAATTCAAACAAGTAGTATAATTTACAACTAAGCTTCTCCTTTGGTAATACAACTTAATTGTATCAACTTTTTGCCAAGTTGACTTCTTAGTGAGTGCTATCAAAAGATTTTCAAACAGCTAAAAAGATTCTCAGCTGTTGCTAAGAACATCAGTTTTACAAAGCAGACTTGCACTGCTTTAAGAAAGACATCAACCCTCAGCCATTCTTCTGATCTCACTGATTCAAAGGTCACCTACCAGAACACTGTTTCAAATTCTTGTTCTGACAATGTTACACTTGTTTAGGATTTTTTGGCAACGACAACAAAAAAAATTACTTACAGTCATTCTGAGGAGCAACTTTCTTAGCATCTGGTTGATCTGCAAAATTAAGATTTTTAAAATTTTTTTTGCCAAGAAATTCAAGAAGTGTTTACACCTTTTAGTGTGAACTGTAACTTTCCAGTGTTTTTTAGTCCCCCTTTCCTTTTTTTTTTTTTTCCTTTTCTTTCTTTTTTTTTCCTCCAATTTCAGGGAGTTGATCATCTGAATAAAAGAAAGAATCTCACGAACACTTAGCACTTGGTTAGTATAGCTGAAAAGATGTTAGGTTTTTCCATATTAGCTATTCAGTAGTTTAACAACAGGCAGTTTTCAGAACACACTGTAGATTGATTCATAGATACCCAGTCACTGAAACTTAACTAAGACAAGGAACAAAGTTTAGCTCTGTTGGTTGCTCAAGCTAATGATGCTTCTATCGTAAAAAAAAAAAAAAATTAAAAATCAAATCCATACAAAAATCAACAATGATTTAAAGAAAAAAAATAATCTGACAAGGACCGCAAATCTAGATCAAACATCTGAAAAGACAACAGTATCTATCACATGGCAATGCAATCTCAATCTGAATGCTGATATGAAATTCCTACCCAAATATCAAGCATTTCATAGCATAAAACTTCAAAAAAAAAGCAGATTCAAAGCAACTACATTACTGCCATCTAAACCCTTTCTGTACAGTACAGGAACAAAAGGCATAATTAACCTGATCTAAAAAGATAGACTTCAGATGTTTTCTTCCCACCCCAAAGTAAAGATTATATGAACCACCATAATTTATGTGCAGCAAAAACTCAGACACATATTCCAAGAATTATTTGTGTCAATCCAGAAAGATCCACTAGTTTATGTCATGTTTACATACTAAACACAGGTAATAAATAAAAATTCCTGCCTTTAAAAGGAGAGGGCATTCCCTCCCAGTGTGTTGTACTGCTCGGACTTGTCCAAGAGCCATCTACACATAAAATAAAAAGAATACATTACATATATCATCTGAAGCATCATTAGCTCATTTTTGTATATTAAAAACCTCACCCTTAATAGAAAAAAAACCCAACTTTATTACAGGGCACAAGAACTCCTGATATAAAGCCTTAGTTACATTCTGTAGACTGAGTTTCAATCCTCCTCAAAGGAAAAAAAGGCACTGCTCTTTTGTGAGACCTATGAGAACATTTCAACAAGCTCAGAGATTTCTTTCCACAATTTTGCCAAGAACTTGTGTGTATATTAAATATATCAAACCCTGTTAAGTTCAAACTGGCTACTTAGTAAGAGACAAAAGAAGAAACATTTCAGGAGACAACTTTACTGCAATATAACACAAATTTAAAGAGCTGCAAAAAGTTAAACGTTTTAGGTATGATCTTATCAGGGTTCACACGTGCTGTAGGCTTAAATACTAGAGTAAGCAAAAGCGTGTAGAAAATTTACTTTCCTATCTTTTTTTAAAGTCCTATGCTTTGACAATGAAATGCATTAATACTTTTATGTGAAGCTGTACAGTAATAAAATATACAAAACAATCGAATTTAATGAGTGAGCACTTCCTACTCTAATTGTAATTTACAAATTGTAATCAGTGCTACACAACAAAACACTTGAATGACATACCTGTGTAAGCATTTCTCAACCATGAATTTACGTGTCACCCCTCCCCAGTGCAGATTTTTCTTTTTACAGTGTTTTCCCCCTTTCCTTTTTTTTTTCAAACAGGCTTACGTTTACTTCAGGTTAGAGCACAATGGTTTAAACCAAGTTTCCCCATTAAACTGAAAATGAAAAAGCATGTCCTGATCTATAGAGGGAACAAAGTGGTTTTATGCTGTAGGGGAAAAAAAAAACAAACCACAAACAAAAATACCACCTGCAACTGTTCTGGCACCGTGGCCATACAACAAAAACAAATGCAGCAGCAGCGAGTGCATACCTCCATCCTCAAGAGGTCTTTTTTGTCCTCCATAACCGTAGTCGTTTGAATTCATTGATGTGCCAGCATCTCCTCCAATTTTTGCTGCGATCTAAACAAAAGCCAAATATTGTAAGTAAAAAAAAAAAAAACAAACAAAAAAAAACCCCAAACAACACCCCAAGAAAAATTATTCAGACCTCACTGCTTAAAGATCTTCTACACGATTTTCAACGATTTAGATAATGCACATTATAAATTACTCCGAATTTATAAAGCGAAGGCTGCCAATAGAAAGTTTTGCTCACGGGAATGTTACGCCTTTGTGGCATAAAATTGATGTACTCATGCTTCAACAGCAAAGTTTCCTGTATTTTTTACACCGGTCGGGAAAAAAGAAAAAAAAAAAAAGCCACAAACCCAGCCCTTCAGATACCATGAAACTTTTTTCTAAAAGAGGATTTTCCTTTTCTTCCCGGACCACTGCAGTATCTCAGTGAGCCTGAGCGCTACAACTACTTCAAACCTTAGTAGCCTGACTACAACGCGTCTTTAAATATTGCCAAAACCGCGAGGGTTAATTACTAGACGAGGCTTTCTTTTTTTTTTTTGCCAGTGAAATAATGAAAACATCGCCCGTGGTGCGAGAGGTACAAATAAAACTTCAGGGTACAGAACTTCCGAAGAGGCCGCTCTGGCTCCACAGGCCGCAGCGCTCCCCAACCGGTCTGAGGAGGTTAACGGGCACCGAGGCCGCCTCAGGCAACACAATACAGGCGGCGCGGCGGAGCCGCCCTCCCTCCAGCCCCTCCGCCGCCTCAGAGGCCCGCCAACCCGCCGGGCAACCGATAAGGCGCCGCTAGTCGTCGGTCGAGATTTCGCCTCCCCACAGGCCGACTAAGAGACCCTGCCGCGCCGCTCCCCTCACCCCGCCGTGGCTCCAATCCCCTTGGACCGCGGCACTGCGGGCAATGGCGGAGCGGAGGGAGCCGGGGACTGAGCGGAAAAAGCTTTCCCAAGCCACGGAGTGCGGGCGGCGTGAGCGGAAGGGGCGAAGAGACGGGACAAAGCTCCCCTCCACCCGCTCGTAGACACGTATCGGCGGACGGGCCCACTCCTCAGGTCTCCCCAGAGCCCAGCGCCGCCAGGACGCAGACCACGAACGCTTCCCGCGGCCTGGCCAGTGGACGCCTACAGGCCTCGGCACCCGAGGGCCCATTGAATTGGTAGGACCGCCTCACACATAGACACACCTGCCTAGCCCTCTGCAGCGCGTCTTTAAAGGCATCGTTCACTCCTCCACCTCCACCGCCGCCTCCCCCGGGCGCGCCCGAAGCAGGAGGGGGCACCGTGGAATAGTCCGCCATGCCCGCTCAGCCGCCGCTTCCTGCCCCGCTCGCTGCCTGCCNGGGAGGGAGGGAGGGAGAGGGAGGAGGAGGAGCGCGCGCGATTGTGTGCTCAAGGGGCTGCGCGGGCGGGTTGTCGGGCAGATCTCGCGTGGTTTGGTTGCGAGCCGTGGGGGCCGCGCCTGAAGCGCGGGTGCTGCCGGGAAGGGGCACAGTTGGCTGTGAGGTAACGGCTCAGACGACGTCGGTCCGGTGAGTGCTATGAAAGGTGTGACGGGAGGGAGCTCGGGGGTGACTGGCAGCGCTGTGGCTTAATCGCTTGCGCACTTTGAACTGCGCTTGGGGACGTGTCGGGCGCTCCGGTATCTGTTCCATACCGATTGTGTTCCTGGGCTGTCTGAGGAGTGGGGTGGTGGGGGTGGCCGCGGTTCTGTCTGTAGGCCCGCGCGGAGTTGGGGGATCTGGGCCTTTTCTCCGCCTTAGTGGAGGGGCTCGTAACGGCTTGCCGCGGTGCCTGGTGCTGCGCGGCTGCCCGGCGCTGTCGGTGGTGTCCACCGTGTGACAGCTGGGGAGAACTCTAACGCAGGCTTCTTTTCTGGGGGAGAAACCTGGAGGTCTGGCGGTTCGGACTTTACGGTAGCTAGAGTGGTGAGTGGGACCGCCTCGGGCTTGTTCCCGAGCCCCGCAGAGAGGCAACGGCGTTGAGCCGAAGGGTCAGAGGCGGGGCCTGACCCCGCTCCCATCCACGCTCTGCCCCGCCTGTCCTGTCCCCGCGGGCGCGGCCCCTCCCTTGTTACGAACCGCTTCTCGGCGGTTCCACCGACCCGGGAATGGGGCAGGCTTCTTTCACCTTTCAGGGAGCTTCGCTTGCCCCCTCCTCCAGCGGTTACCTCTTGGTTGAGAATGCTCACTGCTATCCTACAGTAGTTCTTAAAATCGTTTCGTTTTGGGGTTTGTATTGGTTTGTTATGTTTTGGTTGGTTTCCTTGGTTTGTTTTGTTTTGTTTTTGTTTTCTGGCTGCGCAAGCACGAGCTTTAATGAATAATTGGAGCTAGTAATGCTTAAATCTGGACCCTTTTAGGTCTTGCGACCTGGTGGGGACAAACTGTCATGCTGAGTATGGATGACAGTGTTGTAAAGGCTTCACATCTAGATAAGGTCATAGAATATCTACTTAGCTATAGCAGTAGAGACTAGATGATACTGAAGGGGAATTAGGCTGTATAACTGCATTCTGTACTATTCTGAGGGACTGCTTTGCAATTTAAAAAAAAGTATTTATACCTATCAAACTAGTTTCTTCTTGGGCTCCTCGATTACATAAATATTAAGCCTCTTTTTTTTTAACGTGAACTTTTAAACTGTGGTTTGTGAGGTTTCTTCCAACCTAAATGAGTCTGTTTCTCTGATTTCAGTACTTCTAATTAAGGAACTGTTTCGAACTTTGTGTGGTTTTGGGCTATATGCAGGGAGAGCAACTCCATTACGAAGTTGTTTTAGAAAATGAGTCTTGCTGTCCTCCGTTTTGGCTGGCCTTTTAGTTCCATGCTGCCTTAAGAATTTCCTGGTTTCTCATTGTTCTCTTTGCTTCTGGCTGTTTATAAATTGGATCATTTTAATAGACCTTAAGACGCAGTGCTGCTGCTGAGGTCAGATTATCCTGCATCTCCAGTCCATATGACTCCACCAAAGGAAGGTGAAAACACGTGCTAGATTATTTTCCTACTATAAAGCTTTCAAAGTAGTGTAGTCCAAGAGGGCTTTAAGATTATTATATTTCACAAAATTAAAACCCCTACATGCTTTTAGGCAGATTACAGTGTATAACTAGAGCTAGGTGGAATTTGCTGCTGAGATACTTCTGCTGAAAAAGCCTGTTCAGGAGAATTAGCATGTACTTTCTATTAATGTAGCTGTGCTAACTGGGAAAGGTGGGGAAGCAAAAATAGATTTGGAAAGTGGGAACTAGATTTTCATGCTTGTCTGCTATTTCTAAACAGTAATTTGACATTGACTAACCATGCTATATGCAAATAAGTAAATTGAGCAATAGTAGTTTACTACGATGCATTGAAATTAAGACTGGCTACTGGCTATGTCTTTTGGCTGATTGCTTATTAGATGTGTAATGTCTATGTAGTTTAGTTTTCATTGTTTTGAAATAGGATAATGATTCTTTGCTAAGTTTTGTGAGACAAGCCAGTAGCTATATGACACTGATGATCTTTTTAAGTAGTTATAATGCTTTGGTCATTATAAACTGTTTGGTACTGTAAAACACTGTTTGGTACTGTAAGTGTTCTAAAATAAGAAAATGTCTTTTAAATTAGTTCATAAGTGACTAATGATAAATGAATGTTAATTTTGGATTTTTTATCAGCTTTTTACTACTCTTTGAGTTTGTTTCACTTAAAAGATCAGATATTTAGTATGTGTATGATTCCTCAGTTTTCCAAATTCTTGAAGTCACTGTATTTTCTAGGCCTTTCAATAGTTGGAACATGAAATTTAGCAAACTACAAAGGTGTAAGATCTTCAATATTATATAGTATATAAATATGCCCTTATTTTCACTGTTCTTAAGTAAATCTAATGACCTTTATCAAGAGTTAAAGAGTTGCTTCTCTCTGTATTTCCCATGATGGCACTTAGAACCTATCTGCTGGAAAGCTATATGTCTTAAACACTCCATCTCTTTTTTTCCTGTATAAATTGGTACTTCTGGTGAAAAAATTATCTCTGTGGAATTAATTTCCTTTCCTTGGTCTCTTAATGGAGGAGGGTGAAGATTCAACCCCTTAACAGCACTAACTCCAGTATTCTTTCAGACGCTTTGCTGACTTGTTACAGCAGCATACGCCAGGTTATTCTGCTTTCTCACTTGCAAAAATTACTCATTGGCTGTTTTTTCAAATCTGCCATCTAAGAAATGAAATGTAGTATACTGGTAAGCAATTAGTTGCACTGTGCTGCTAGAGTAAGAGCACTTATGTTTTGCTGTGTAAAATAAGCCTCAGTTCTACAGTAACACGTTCTTACTAAAGGACATGTAGAGAAAGCTACCACTTTCATGATTTTAATAATTCAGTAGTAGACAACATACAGTTGGTAACATAACACAGAGTTTAAAAGTGTCTTTTGGTATTTCTTTTGGAGATTGGTAAAAAGTGTCTCCTGTAACTAAATTTATTAGATAATAACATCTCTCCTGGTTTTCAGTCTGATGATTACTGAAAACGACAACTAGAACATTCTGGTAGAGGTAATTACCAAGAAATAGCTAGTTCAAATGAAGACTGACACGTCAGAAAACTTTTTTTGTATAATGTGGATTGTCACAGATTTAAATAATGAGAAACCACTAACAAACCACTTTTTTTTTTCTTTTCTTTTTCTTCTTTTTAAATCAAGCATTATGTGTATAAAGGAATCCTTACTTATTCAAAAAAGGTACTCAGGGTATTTTTACATTACCTAGTTGAGGTGTTGCAAAAGTATAGATGTAAAAGTATGGAACTCCCCAAAATCCTCTATGTAGGCTAAGACACTTCAGTGTGTGCTTGCGCTGAGTTCTGCTCTGTTGGTGTCTCGCTTGGAGTTTTTTTTTCCCCCTTTAACAATTGACTTCAATTTTGATCTGTGGTGACCAGACCAAAGGGTAATGCAGTCTTGAGAGATGTGGTTTGCTAGTACAGGTAAGGAGACCTTTCACAGGGTCATAAACTAAAGGATTACATTTCTTATAAAGTGACTCTGCAACTCTCTGTGTATTCTGTTTTGTTTAGTTTTGTCTCAGTAGGCTAAACACCAATGTTGGAAAAGTGATTACAGTTTCTAACTATCAGAGAAGGATAACCATTGTGTTAGCTTTACATCTACCTGCTGTGCTTTCTGCAAGTCATTGCTGGTGTGTGGAAATTCACAATTGATTTCTGATGCTTTCATCACTTACAGAGATTTAGATAAACTGATTCAGATCCTGTCAGCTGATGCTCCTGCACTGGCAAAGGGTGTCCAGGATCTGCAACGTTATCAGTATAAAAACCCCGTAAGTAACTACCGAGAAAAGATTCACGATGTGCTCCATATCCGAACAGTTGATCTGTCCTGAGCTTTCATATTTACTACACGTGCACTGAAGTAGTAATTAAAATTTCAGATCCACAATTTGGATCTGAAAGAGAATGTACAGGTAGAAAATTGGTAATAATAAAGCATAACTTAAACTATCTGTGATCTATATGATGAACCTAATTATGGTTCTTTTTTGAGAGAGATGAGGGTCAAAGGGAACAATTTTTCGGACTGAAATAGTAAGATACATGTGCAGAATTCACCTACCCAGGATGTTAAAAGTGATGGCCAGCTGTGTCGTCTTAGTTGGTAAATATTATGTTTCATTCCAGAAAAATGCAGAGGCACCGATTGTTACTGAGGAATTGGAGGGGGTAGGAAAAAGTATTTGCAGAGGGGATGGGAGTGTTGAGGAGGAAGGGCAGCCTGCTCTGCAGCTTCTGTCGCATCTGCCTTCACTCCAGTGATGGTAATCCAGCTTTCCTCTTGCTTTCTGGGGGAAGGGCAAGCATAAATTGCTCCTTAAGTCCCCGTGTGATCCCTTGTATACCAACTTTTATATAGTAAGCTTCAAAAGCTTCTGGCTTGGACTTAGTCATGCTACCTCTTTTTTTTTTTATTTTATTTTTTTTTTTTTAATCAAAAGTGCTTTACCTATTTACCTATTAAGTATTTGGAGAAAGCTGTGTAATATCTTAGATTCTTTAGAACATTCATCTTGCACGTTTTACTCTTGTGATTCTTACTTCACTTCATATGCATTTGATTTCAAGCTAGAAGTGGGTTGAAACTGCTGAAAGGAAATGTAATAGTAAAACTTAGAGCGAAAAGGAGATCTTTGCCTCAAGGTTTCTGTTGAGATCTACCAGCAAAATTGATTCTGGGCTAGAGGACAGTTAAGCAGTAAAAGATGCACATGACAAGCCTCTAAAATTAACTAGTTTATAGCTTTTATAGAAGGCTATCAAGTTGCATTAGGTGTGTCACAAATACAGAAGGCTTAATCAGAGAACATGCACTTCTCCCTTAAATACAGCTGAAGTATGCAGTGAGACAGTGGATCACCATATAGAATGAATGTAGTGCAAAAGGGCAGCTGGATAATATTAGTCAGCATGATAATGTGGTCATTGCTCTTGAACACCCTACTGATCAAGAGGGTTAGATGTTTTTGTGTGGATGTCATGGGAATGAAAGTTTGGAGAGCCCTGAGAATTTGTTTGCAGTTAGGGTCTGCAATATTCTTACCAGATAGTGGAGAAAGTGTCAAACGCCTTGTTTGAAATAAAATGGTTCATGGAGCTTAGTGTGGAAGTTGCGTGAGTATGGGGGTTAAGAAAGGCAGAGGTGGGGACTGAGGGACTTTTAAAGGGAGAACAATAGTATCTGTAGGGGATAGAAGTGTATACTGTATTTCTCTACCAGCAGAGCACTGGACAATGTGCATTCAGATTCCCTTAATAAGTGTGTAAATACATATTTATTGGATTATGGCAGTAATGTTCAGAATTCTCAGGTCAAAATGGGAAAGGCTTGATTACTTGTAAAGGGATCGCTGTATTTCCCTATTACATAGGACTTTCTGATGCTGTTTCATTACAGCTGGCATCTTTGTTAAATTTTGAGACAGAACACCTTATTTTTAAACAAATTGTGCACATAACATAGAGTGAATAAAAAAACCCCCAAAACCTTGCACAGAAAGGTAAATCTCTCTTTAGGGTGAGGAAGAAAAAATGGAAGAGATGCCTTAGAAGCTCTAAATGACTAATCCTTTCAGTCCATAAAACTATGATAGTGACAAGTTTATCTAAACTGAAAATCCCCATAAACTTTAATGTAAGTTACATGCGTGTTTTGGGAAAAATAAATGGTTTGAGGTGAAGTTCTTGAATGTGTAAGGATACTTTTTTCTTTAATCAATATCCAGAGGCACCTTAGCGAAAGCTGTAGTTTGCCACTTCAATAGTAATCATCAAAAACCCAGTTATATTTAAAAATCAGCCCTCAGTAGCAATGCTGCATGGACTTGGAAAGGGATGAATGGTGCTGAGTTAATCTCAGATATCACTCAAAAAGATCGGTGATGTGGATGTCATGATATGACTTCACCCAGAGAGCCAGAAAATAGGAAGTTCCGTAAGTTTAGTTTAAACAAAAAACCCATACACCCACAAATCTGTACAGATTGCTATTTTTAGGGTTATGTCCCATGAGTGAACTGATTCTGTGCAATGTTTTCATTAAGTAGTCATGGAAATGATAATTTTTATCTGCATCTGTCCTTTAATTGATCACTGTTACTTGTATTGCTTTTTTTCATAACGGACAGGGAAATGGTTAAAAAGCAACTATGTTGCTTTCTACAGCGAAATGCCTTTCCAGTACTTGCTACCATGCAAAGTTTTGACATTTTTGTTATGAGATTAAAGGAAAAATTTCATAAAACCGCAGGATTTTAATAGTTTGTTAGTAAAATAAATGTTGATTTATTTTTTTTTTGCTATTGCTTTAGAACATCTAGATGTTTTTCTGGTTAATTGTTCATCTTTCCATGTTGTACTGTCTTTACTTAGCATTGTTTTATCTAGAGGAATAAAGTCATTTAAAAGATAAACTGCAATGTAGGACTAATAAACTCACCCCTCCCATCTTCTTGTCCCCAGACTCTTCTAGGTTGACTAAAGATGGGGAGAGAACATCTAGAACAACTAAGAAACCTGAGTTCAAAAGACTAATGAGTGCCTATTTTGACTTGTTTACAGCAGATTCTGATAAAGATAGGGCTGCTTGTACTTCTGTCTTCTGTAGGTGAACAGAAGAACATTCTTATTGTTTCTACTTAAATCGTGAGTTTAGGTATGCTGGCATATGTTCTCCTTTCAAGTTAAACAGACTTGTTCTGACATCTTCTCAAATTCCAGTCTTTATACAACGGTTCAGTGCATGTGCTTTCAGCCTTGTGTGCAAAACTAGCTGCATGAATCAGAGCAGAGGGCTGGGATTTTGACGAGCACATTCTGGAAAAAGCATCTAGTGTGACCATCTCCTTTGGCTTATGTAAGAACAGTGTGATCACATGTTCCCAGCAAAAATGTGTGCAGTTCCTTATTTGGTGATGTGTTAATAACCATCTTGTTTGAGTATAATAGCAATTAAAAACAATACAGTGTAGCCAAGTTGCTTTTTCAAGTGGGTTCATTTGTTTTGGAGTTCCTCTCTTCATCAAGACTGAGAAAATAGTTTATTTTCTGCTGGAAACTATTAATTTCTGTCACGATTACAGGAAAAAAAATAACCAAATAGAATGTGGATAGGGATTGTGCAGGCATCTTCCACCTACCCTTCCCCCTCTTACATGTGGCCCATAACTATGATCAGTGTCATGTTTAGTCAGTGTTTTTCTCCCAGCTGTTCTGTTTACTGATAGCTTTTTAATTATGCCAGAAAAAAATATCTAATTCTTTTGCAAGAAGTAAAAAAAGGACTTGCAGACCTGATCCCTCTCTGTTCCTTAATTATGGAACATGGCTGAAGTAGTGGTACAACTCTAGATGAACATACTGCTCTTCAGTATAAAGCTGTACAGTACCTGCATTGTTACATTGTTAGGAAGATGTTTCTGTGATGTGTTATGTGCCGGTGATGAAGGTTCCAAATTGGCAGTGTGTTGGGGATAGTTTGTTGTTGTGGTGTTGTTTAGTGGTTTGTTGGTTGTTTGGGGTTTTTTTCGTTCTTTGTTTGTTTGTTTGCTTGTTTAATAGAATGATTCCAGATACTTAAAATGAGAACCGTTAGGAAGAAAGACTTCAGGTTCAGATCAGGTCACATCTCAGTCATGTCAGTGCCGATGTCCCAGAGGCTTTTAGCAAAAGCTAACCTACAAGGACTGTCTCTATTCTACAGGTGCCCTGGGTTTTGTGGTGCTGCCTCTTTGCTGAGACAAACAAGTTGTTACATTGTTTGGTGGAAAAAATCCCTTAAAATTATTCTGCTGTGAAGGAAGGAATTGCTACCATAGTTAATGTAAACACCAACAAATTGTTAATAGGTGGCAGATACCCTCCCCCTTCTACAGATGAAATAGATGTTAAAAGAAATGGTCTGCTCGTTGTAATGTTTCCTGGGTGATAAGGTAGTTGTGATAACTAACTTTAGGCAGGGTATTGAGATAAATACATTTAAAATGTCTTTTAAAAAATCTTTTTCCATTCTAGTTTCTTGAAGGAAGGTCAGCAAAGGTTATTGTGGAAACTAGCACTATTTTCCCATTGTCCTTTTCCTGTTAATCAGTTCATAGCACTACTGTTGAGTCACAAGAGCTCTGCATCAGGATTCATTTGGTGGAAGAACTTGTAGGGAGCCAGGCACAGTTCCCAGGGTCTGAGCTGGCTGGCCTTGTGTCCAGTCTCAGCTAGCCCAGAGCAAATGTTACTTTGGTTTGTGCCAGCTGGCCCTAGTCCATGGGGTGGAGAATGCTGGACTGCAAAAAGAGTAGCATATGAGTTGCTTATTCTTTTTCTGTACTTGTAGGGAGATCACTGCGCCTTCTGTGCCACAAGAGTGGGGCTGAATCCATTGAGTGTTAATGTCAAATTAAGCTTTACTTTTAGTGAAAACGGGAATATTAGAAACATCCTTACAGCTGTTACTAAATACCTGTTTTAAAATGTCTGCTTCTTGTAACCAACGCTCCTCTTTATTCACTTAGATTGAAAACAATACAGATATGCTTAATATTCATTGCTTATTTTCCAAGGCTTGTATAATAAATAGGTCTGCAGGTAGGAAGATGAGGGTTTAGGGTGGGTTTTTTTGGTATCTGGGAATTGTCTGAGAGCCTCTAAGGTAACAGATACTTTTTCCATAGGAACAGATGGAGAGGTGTCAGAAGAGAAGGGATGCAGTATAGTTGCAAGTGGTACCTTGGATTGTAATTTTAGTCAGCCTTAAGTAATATCCTCTAGTGTGTGTACCTTCAAAAAAACCAAAACAACAACAAAACACCAACCCCCAAAAAACCCCAAACAACAAAGCAGTGCTCCAGTTACATGACAAGAGTACTCAAACACTTTTCTTCTAATGTTAGATGGAGCAGACTTGTAGCACTTGGTTGAATCCATACTTTTGGAAAGCATTTTTCTGTCACTGAGGTTTATTACATAGTACTCGTGTTTTCATGGAATCAACAGAGTTGGAAGGAAGCTCTAGAGATCATCTAGTCCAACTCCTCTGCTAAGGCAGGATTGCCCAGAGCACATTACTCAGGACTGCTTCGAGGCAAGTCTTGAAAATCTCCAGAGAAGGGGAGTCCACAACCTCTCTGGGCAGCCTGTTCTAGTGCTCTGTCACCCTCAAGCTAAAGCTTTTTCTCATCTTTAAATGGAACTTCCTAAATTCTGCCTTGTGCCCATTGCCGCTCGCTGCGAGGTCATTGCTCCTGTCACTGGGATCCACTGGAAAGAGTCTGGCTCCATCCTCCTTCAACCCACCCTTTAGATACTTGTATTTTAAGCTTCTATGTTAGCAATTGTAATTCTTTAGGACATGGAAGTGGCTGAATTGCATTATATTGAGATTTTAATGATCTAATGCGGGGTGCTCATCTAGAGAATGCTGAACTGGTTGTCTTTTAAGTAGTCTGTTTAGCCCAGTAATTGGCATTCAAAAGTGGCCATGAATAGATGCTTCAGGGTTGGCTGGAATAAAGGAGAGGCTTGGTCTTCTTCCATTTCCCTGGCTTCCAAATATTTGGAGCTCAGGGAATTGCTGCTCTGACTTCTCTGTTGAGAAACTTGCAGTGGATATCTTATGGTGGTTTTTTTTCAGTGTTCCAGTGAAATAATTTTTGTTTTGTTATTCAACCAATATGAGAAGGTTGGTGGCCCGAGAGAAACCTCGTACAGTGTGATAAATGTGTGATTAAGTCTAAGTCTTCATTTGCATACAGGCTGTCCTGGATAAATTCCTGAGCGATTGCAATCAGAGCCAAAAATATTGAGGACAAAAACCCAGGCTTCTTTTATGTAAAATTGGAAGGAAGAGCTTTGAAAGCTATAGCTTTCTGCTTTCTTTGCCTCAAACTAATCGCTTAATAGTAAATTGTGCAGATCTTGTCAGAACATTTTCTTGGAGGTAGAAGTTCAACTTCCTTATGAATTTTAGTAGTTCTGGTAACAACAGTGATATTTCTCCTTATCCACACAGTACAACTTTTCTATATCGATGTTTACAGAAGTATGTATGGCAACAATTTTGTAAACTACTTGAAGTCTGTAAATAGTGAGTGTGGTAAATAGGGTACTCAGTAATGTGAGGGAACCTGTTCAGTGTTTTGCGTGATTGGCATTTTCCCTGGTCGGCCAATCAACTTGTTTTGAAGAAGAGTCCTTTTACAGAAATTTATGTGGGTGGGTATTGAAAAGGATACTGAAAATCTCAAAAACGCTTGTGGAATCTGTGTTTCAATGGGGGAAGCATGTACGTGTTGCTTTGAGCGACCCGTGCTTTGTTTGCTTCCTTTTGTTTTTCGAAGTGCAGTCTGATACTTGACTGAAGTAGTTAATCACACCATTGTGAAGTAGGGGGGAGAGAGGGTGTGGTAGTTGCCTTTTCATCAATGCAATACCTCACAGTCCAGTTGAAGAACTTTGCGTACAGGCAAGATGTTATTTCTCTTTTGGAGATGGAAAGTTAAATTTGGAATATTCTTCCAAGAATTTTTTTGTTCTTCAGCTATAGTAGAGAATGTGACTTGGTAGACAGGAATCAGGCACGAGAAAGCAATTCTTTATGTTAGTGACATGTAAGTTTGCTGTGTTGTGACGAAGGATTAGTGTGCACGTGTGGCCAGTGTCCTAGTCATGTTTTTGAAGATAGTTGCAACCTTGTGTGATACAAAATCTACTTGAGATTTAGATCAGTCCACTTTTTTTTTTCTTTCTATTGTATGTACTTCTATGTAGTTCATAATATATATATATTTTAAGAAATAATGATGTTCTTAAGAGAAGAACCCAACCTAGGACTTAGTATAAAATAAACGAGTAAGTTTTAACGTGAAAATCTGATGGACATTCAGCTGTGTGTAGCACTTCTAGCTGTTTTGTTTTTTACTTTTGTAACAATAGACAAAAATTGCTAACAGTGCCTGCTGTCCTATGGATTCTCTAAATAAAATTAGAGGCTGCATGAATCACAGGCTTAAAAATTCATTTTGAAAGTTCAGAAGTGGTAACGGTATATCTCTGAGTGATAGCAGTGTGCATTTTGAGATTCAACACTTGAACTTGAGCTGCAAATTCATGTTGGTTCTGAAATGTATATTTAAAGTAGGCTTCCTCACAGGAGACCTTAAAAACATGTCCTTTGGCCTGTTGGCAGGAGCATAACTTCACATATATGCCAGTAATGTTACAAACATTATTTTTAAGCAGATACTGCTAGTACAAAATAGAAAATATTTTTCTTGATACTTAGGCTGATATAACTTAAATATGATTAATTTAATTGTCTTAGATGGCTTTGTGTCCTGTGATTTAGTTTACTATTTCTTATTGAACCAAAAATAATCAGACCAGATCTTTCTGGACAACACTACCAAC
Organism: Jacana jacana; assembly: GCA_013400555.1. Taxonomy (NCBI): domain Eukaryota; kingdom Metazoa; phylum Chordata; class Aves; order Charadriiformes; family Jacanidae; genus Jacana; species Jacana jacana. The sequence goes on along the minus strand of VZTM01015602.1, from coordinate 969 downwards.
TTTTTAATTATAGGAAGTATAGTAGGTATGTGTCCTGTGAAGTAGTATTTCACAGTGACTTAGCTGTATCTCTAATGGAAACCAGATATTTTTGTAGAGAATGACTATACCTATCGTGCTACACTTCTTCCTTTTTAATCTGTGAGAAATCAAGAGTCAATGAATATTGCTAATTTAAGCTTCAGTTGCCAGTAAATTGCATTAAATCACACTGTTGCATGTGCCTTAGAAGAGAAATTATGGTGTGTGTAGTACACAAATGGATAAATACTTATGGTGCATTTCAATTCAAATTTTATACAAGTAGAGTGTCTCAAAGACACAATGTATGCAATATGAAAATAGAAGTGGGCCTAATTACTTAAGGATGCTACTTAGGAAAGTGAACGTCACTGTCTATTGTAACTTTGTAATTCCATTAATTGTTTTAAGTTTTTGTATGGTACAGCCCCAGAATCCTTCTGTACTATGAGCTTTTTATTTCCATCACATTAGCAGCATGTTTCTGCAGAGATCTGAAGTAAAGATTTGATAAATTTGGGGAGTTACTTGGGTAGGAAGTGCGTTACTAAACAAAGCTTTTGTTTTAGGGCCATTAACTGATTAGAAAGAACTGTTATGCTCTGCAGGTTTCCCTTTGCATTTTCTCATATATATGTATATATAAATCATCTATTTGTTACTTCTGTTGTAATTTATTTCTATATCTGAGACTAGCTACTGAATATGTCTGTAGTTAGGCTCTTACTTAGTGCATGCATAAATGGAGTTTGCATGTACACAGTCGTATTCACAGTCCAGAAGTGTAATGTAGCTCAGTCAACTAGATACTGTTAAAGGTGGTGAGGAGAAAAGACTGTCGATTTTTTTTTTCTTTGGGAAAATAATGGATGATCTTACAGGAAGTTTTACTGTTGTGTATGTGTGTGCTTTCTTCAATCCTTGTAGACAAATATCTACTTGTAGACA
>VZTM01015601.1:254-22124 GCA_013400555.1 Jacana jacana | reverse complement strand
GTTCAAAATGAGTACATACATTAATTTGTAAAACCTTATGCTAAGAAAGGCAGTGATCACATTCTTCCAGTTTCCCGACAGAGAAATGCTATTGTTTTCTTTATACATTAACCAACATTCATGGCTTCTGTCCAAATAATGCAGATTACTGATGACTATTGATTTCCTCAAAATCTCAAAAATCAGTTTTTAAATAAAAGACTTTGATAGGGCAATAATTGCCACAAATCTCAATCCTGTATCTATTATTAGCTAAATTAAATCCCAAATCTTTTATATTAGCTAAATTAACTGAATGGTTTTCAGCTCAGGCAAATATCATGTCCTAAGGGTGTGGAAAATTAGAATAATTTTAATCTGAAGGAAAAGCATATCTCTAAATGTCAGGCATCTTCATGTAAAGTACTCTGCCACACCCTTCCTTTGCTCATGGATCTATCCCCACACCAGACACAGTCTCTCCTAACACCTGCACAAGTATGGCAATGGAAGAATCATTCTTTCAACATTTCTGGGGAATTATATGTCAACTCTGATGCCTGAAGTAGTATCTTTTAAACTTTAAAGAGCCAATGGAGGTCCAAGTTTGCTTATGCTGTGCACTATTTGAAAGAGGTGCCATGTAGTAAATTAAATCCTGAATTGTACACGTCTTGAATTGCCTTAGATCTCAAATATGCCTACAGTTTAGTTTGGTCAGAAATGCTGTCCTAGTAGTCTGTTACAGATCACCATGGCATGAATGGCAGAAATTGGAAGATCTGCTCCTCAAAGAAGTTTCATTTAAACTTTTGGGTGTGTGAAAAGCAAAGTAAAAATGCAGATAAGACCATACCTGTATTTTCTTTTCCAAATAGCAGCTGTGAGTACATTGAAACCCTGAAGATCTGCTCCTATGCTTCTCTCTGAAGTGACCAACCATTTTTGCCTAACTTTTTTTGGCTATATTTCTTAGCCAATAACACCCATTTTCTTTTCTAGACTGAATAACATCCAGCTTAGCTGTATGTTTACTCTATCCTCTTTCTAATGCTCTTGTGTCTACAGAAGATGATCAGAACAGATGCTGTAGAGCAGCAGTTTTCATTGTGGGTTTTTTGTTATGTTTTGTTTTGTTTTTGTTTGTTTGTTTGTTGATTTGGTTTGGTTTTGGGTTTTTTTGTTAACAGAGCTTATTTTTTTTTACATTCTTTTTTGCTTGAGAATTGTTTTACTACCTTTGCATTTCCAGCAAAAGTCTGTGGGCTCATAGCATTTCTCGCAAGCTCATTGAACAATCCTCAGGCAGAGGTCTCACTGGAATCAGAGACTCTCTTCAGACTCTTTCTCAAGTTGTTGATTACCAATGTGTCTTTTCTTGGAGACATTAACAAAGTTACTGTTGTTACTATTTTCTGTACTCCACCTGGAATGAAAAAAAACCACCTGTGAATTGGAGTAAAGCTTTGTTTTGTGTGTGCATTTATTTTCTTAGGTCTTAGTTTGTTAGATTGGTGGAGACAGGAGAGGGTCTGGGATTATGTTGCAGTGGCTGAAGAGCATTTTCTGCTTGGTGTTTAGCTTGGCCAAAGTCCTGCTGAACGCTGCCAGTCCCACGAGTCCTTTCTTACAATCACTCATCCCTAAATATCCCTACTACTGTTATAAGATAATTCCAGATTTTCAGCTGCAGACCTGGCATGCTGATCACTTGGCTCATACTAGATGTAAGTGGCCAGATTTTTCTCTCTGAGGAAGAGCTTAACAGAGGATGGCATTTGGTCTGGCAAAATACACAGAGCTGTAAGTCTGGAATGTCTAATCCTCTTAACGGAAGTAATAGATGCCTGTGTATCTCAGTTAGCTGGTCAGTCAGTCAGAGGGTGCTCCTGGACTTTGCACAGGAAGTAATCTCAGACAAAACACATCTTGAAAATTTTCTGGTCTTTTTGGCATTCCCTACTGGAAATACACTTAGCTATAAGAGAAGGTGAGAAGAGAAGCATTAATGAACAGGTTCATTGCTAACCTCAAGCTGCACTGAAGGCGTGAATTTGGAGGTCAAAAGTCTGGAGGCCTTTATATTCCAAGTTCAGGTACAGTTCATCATAAAGAGCAAACTACAGCAAAGGTCTAATAATACTCAAATCTTGCAATTTTGTGTGTTCAGATTTGGAATTTTGGGTTCTGAACACTGTTGTATTTTAAAAATCCTTTGCTACTTAGCTGTGAGGAGTTTAGAATGCACACTGCACAGAAAGGCAAAATATCTCAAAAACAACTGTCACCCCTAAATCTCTAAGACTTTAGATTAAAATTACTTCGAACTGATGTTTTCTGAGTATTCTGTGTAGATCATCTATTATACTGCATTAGCACTAATGTTCTCAACGTCTCCCAGTCCCTCTATACTGGTGTTCAGCATTCTATGGTTTTAACTTTATAGTATAAGTTGCATAAGTTAGAAGACGTTATTAATAAAATAAATATGGAGGAGGTATAGACAATGAGGAAATGTGCTTAACATGAACCAATTTGTCTGTTACATGGTGAAGCAATTTCAGGAAATTTTCCACAATATTTGTACAAATAACCCTGCTTGTTTTCTTGATGAAGAAGAAGTCAGCCTCTTTATACACACTTTAAATGTGGAGGGAGAAAAAAGCATGGCTTAAAGTTTTTAACTACTTACAAAGTAAATTGAAAACGGGAGATTCCTGTGAGTTTCAGTGAATTAGAATGGTCTTTTTTCTTTTTTGTAGCTGTCATGATTCTTTTAATTCTCATGATTGCAATATTTACTGTAGGTTCTATTTAGCATAACACATCAAACCTAGATACACAGAGAGTTTGTAGGCCTGTACATTTTGCATCCTCTTAGGTATGTAGGTGTTCTGGTAGATAAACTCATTAACTAGAAAACATAAAATCAATAAAAATATAAGAAATTTAATAAGAAGTCAGCACCTCCCTCTCCACTTCCCTCCACAGGAAGCTGTGGAAAGCAATGAGATCACCCCTCAGCCTCATTTTCTCCAAACTAAACAAGCCCTAAGTCCTTCTGAAATTATGGGTTCCAGAACTGCACACAATACTTAAGGTGAGGCCACATCAAGTACAACAGGAAGATCACAGAATCACAGAATATCAGGGATTGGAAGGGACCTTGAAAGATCATCTAGTCCAATGACCGCCTGGTTGCACTGTGTTTGAGGCAGCTGAGGATGCAGTCTGCCTTCTTGTCTGCCAGGGCTTACTGCTGACTCCTGTTGAGGCTGATATCAACCAGCACTCCCAGGTCCCTTCCTGGAGGACTGCTCTGCAGCCACTCCTCCCCCAATTTATACTTGTGCCCAGTGTTATCCTGTCACAGACACAGAGTCCAGCATTTGGACTTGTTAAATTTCATCCCATTAATCATAGCTCAAGCTCTAATCTATCTAGATCCCTCTGCAAGGCACCTTGTTTCAGAAATATTGATTCAGAATGCCTTGATTCAGAAATATGTCCAATTCATTGTGACTCTTGTCAAAATTAGTATTTACATGAAAAGTAAATGTGTAGAGGTAAACATAATCCATTAGGCTTATGGGACAAGTACCTCCACAGATGGAGAACATGCTTCTTGCCACAAGGCAGTCATAGAGCCATGCTATCTTCACACTCAAACTTATACTGTGTTTGTCCAAGTTAAAGATTAAATTAGGCTCTGCAACTAAATTGGCTTCTGATTATTAAAGCTCAAGGTACTAGCTGCTATATTTAATCATAGAAAGAGAAGATGGATGATTATAAAATAAAATTACTTACTTCAGTGTTAAGTTATGAGTAGAGGAGGTTAGCTTCTGACTAACACCTGTGATAATCATACTTATGAAGATAGATTAATAAACAGTAGACTTTCTCCCCCATTAAATACAGCTTTTTATCCTTTTGAGTCTGCGTTATGTTCACGAGAAATTCAACCCTTTAACAGCCTTTCCTGCAATAACAGTTCATTTCTATTTTAGCTTTCAGATCATCATTAACTATAATAGAAATGTACTGTTTATATGATGGCTTTGCTGCTCTAACTTCATATTTCCTCTGGAGACCGAAATTATTGCTAAAGACGTCTGGTGCCCTTATTGTTTTACCACACAGAGCTAATGCCCTCAGATTTCTTGTGATACTTGAAGCTCTTGTATTACAACTACATTTGGATAGCAAAATATGGTTAGTAAAGGGAAAAGTATTATTACTCTCAAGTGATGAAAGGATGCCCCAAATAAACCCATAGCAACCATCTGTCATTCAGACCTATGTTGTCCAAAAGCAGAAACCTCTGAACTTCCAAAAAAGTGGTGTTTCTATTAGGACTGCACAAGTCCAGCATGGGGCAGGCCCAGTCTCTTCTAACAGAAGCCACACTGCAAGCTGCCCTCTACCAAAATCTTGACACTGACCCACAATACACAAGCCACAGATGCCTTCCAGACATCCAGGTAGCTAAATTAGCATTCAGGGCTTTTTTGTCTGTGAAAGTATGGGAAGAATGTCCTAACAGAGGGGTTTTTAAGAAGAATATGTACCAGTCCAACACCTTCACACCCAAGTGTGGAGCTGGAAAGTAATCAAGCATCTTCAGCAACTTGTTATCCCTAGCAGGACAGCCTGCTCATCAGCCTGTCGTGTGGAGGTAGAGGCAGTACGCCCTTTGCTTTCCACAGCCCTCTCACAAAGATTTTTCCCTCTGAGAGGTCCCTGGATCCAGCATGGTCTCTGCAGCCCTCAAAGTATTCCCTAATATGTATTTGTTAAATTGTACAGAGAAAAATTAAATATGAATGTATATGAGTTTGAATCTTCCTATAAAGATAGCATTCAATATGAAATCTGAAAGACTGGGTATGTAGTGACCCAGGGTATAGTCACTGGGATATTATGAAGAGACATGAGATTAAGTTATTTCTTATGTTTAATGGTTAACTAAACATCTTGGTATAAATATACAATAAAAATCAACTATACAACACAAATCAACTATACAACCTCATAGCAAAGATGTGACGGATTCCCGACATTTGTAGTAAACATTACAAATTCAAACACAGACTGGATGTCTCCATTTAAAGAATTGCTCCTTCAAACCCATTTGTTTTTAATCATCCCACACTGTAATTTATGATTAATAGTGGAGATGTTTTTTTTTTTTGTTTAAAACTAGATGTTATAGGCAATATTGCTTTTATTCTCTGGAGCCTGGGCACCAATTTGTTAAGTATGTTGTATAATCTATGACTTGCCAGTTTTCTGTCAAGGACAGAAGATTTGTTAATGATAAATTATTTTTGAAATATACTAAATTGCTGCTGTTGTATCAAACTGTAAAAATATCTAACTTTTATCTGAGAATGAAGTTTTAACAACCTATTTGATTTACACACTCACTGAAATGCAGTCGACATATTAATGTCAATTTTTTTATTATTCTATTTCCAGTACAATTTTCTTCCCAAGGCAAATTCTAACTCCACCCTTCCCAGCTGAATGAGTGGCAGAACCATGGTCTACATGTGCCATGGTGTAAGAGAGGAAGAGCATCTATATGAGTTAGACTATGAAAGTTACCACTGACCAGAATATGGCTGAAGGAGCTTTAATGTCTCAGTAAAAATCTTAATTTAAAGGAAGTCTTATTGCAGTTTCTAGAGATACTTTTAATTATATAAATAATTGGGATTAATATACATGTATTTGTTTGATTCTTCATGTAACTGAATTGAATGAAAGAACACCTTCACAGTCCACTGTTACAATCTTCAGTAACTTTTATAAAGTACAGCCATCAATCAAGACTCGGGAAACTCAGCGTCTGAGGAGAGTTCGAGAAGGAATAGAAGTTATTATATTACAAAAGTAATATTTTTTGTATGGTTTTGCAAAATTTAAGGTTAAATCACAAATGCAAACAGATTTTTTTGTTTTTAACTTATTACTTGTTACCATTGCCAATAGGCATTTAGTTAGGATCAGTTGGAAGTTGTGGAGTAGGAAGATAGATGATGCTTGTGTAGCGAATGACTGACATGTTCATCTGAATTCAAACTAGACGGAGCTGAAAATAACCCAGCTTTACAAAAATGCTTCTCCATAGGAACTGTCCTGGTTCCTGGTTGGTCAAAACCATGACAGGAACATGTAGCCTGGAATTATCCTTATATACGTTGAGGTTGACAAACAACAGTTTGTTCTACATGTTACAAAAGGCATATCTACACTTTCAAGTTTTTTTCCCCTCCCTCTTCCTTCATCATTACATAGTCCATGCTGAAGAGGTGGTAGTTTACACTTGGGCTTCCCTCTGTAATGAATCAGGTAGATAGTTTCCTGACAAAGATCCTCATGTGCTAATTAGGCAACAATCTCCAGTGAATTGTCCAGTTCAGATGTGAACTGTTTTACCCATGGATAATAAGGTGCTGGTGTTATGGCTACAGATAGGAGGAGTAACCAGCAAAGGTAAATCCATGAATAAAATGTAGCTTTTTACCTTAGCACTAGCAGAAGTGTTTAATAATATTTATCTAGATCTATATAGAAAAAAAGACATTGCAAAAACACTTATTGAGAATCTAAATTTGCTTTTGTTATTTTCTTCCAACTGATTTATTTTTAACTCCACCCATTGTCTTGCTGTAAACTGCATTGCTTTGTTAGGAAAAAAATATTTAATTCATAGAGTGCATTCTGGATAGTTCATCTACGGTTAATATAGGATAGCTATTATTTCATTTGTGTGCATGGAAACCGTATAATTATGGAAAGTTAAATTACAAACACAGACTATTGTGTCACACAAATGTATTTTAACTGCTGGAAAGTATTTTAACAGGACACAGACTCTGCATGCTGCTAAAAAGGATCCAGCAGCCTTAGAATCAGTAGAAAAGATCCTAATTAACAAGCACAATTCTGGCAACAATAATTCAGTCAAGCAGTTGATCAAATGCCGTGTTTATGGGATAATATTCCTTCATTGTCTAAACTCACCATAAATCTCAGGACTGTAAAACAACTTTTTCTCTATGATCTTATGAATGCTTTATGTGTCATAAACTTTATGTGTCATAAGAAGGAAAAAAATTCTTTCAGAAGACGATTATTCATCTGCTTGTCTCAGCTCTAGTCACATCATGTGTGGAGATGTCATATATTTACTAAAAGCTTACAAATTGTTGCTAGAGACCTTTATGTGCAGAAGCTGTTGAAACTATTTTAGAACATACTGTTCTTGAAATGGGGCTTGGTCCAATAGCCAAGGCATGCTCAGCACAGCTGAGGAGGAGCTCACCTTCGTCTTTAACCCACTTTTGTTCATGTGTGTTTCAGACTGGTGAGTTACTAGGGCTAATTTAGACCAAGCATAAGGTTCTTCATGCTAGATGCCAAAAGTTTATGGGAAGAGAGAATAACATTTGTAGACAGGCTACTCCAGTTATCTCGAGTAATTCTTTTCATCACACACTTTGTAAGTATTTCCCCTCTGTAAAAAGAAATCAAATCCTTTTCTCTTTAAATTCCTGATTATAAGCAATACCTAAGTATGAAAACTAGTGCTGTTACTATGAGTGAAAGTTTTTCAGTGGGTAAATGGCTGTTTGTTCCCCAAAATTACAAGTCATTGTAATGGGTGACTCTCTGTTGCAGGGGAGAGTCACTCATCTGTCTATCTGAACAATGATCTAGAGAGGTTTGCTGACTGCTGGAGACCAAGGTCCAGGAAACTGTGGAGGGAATGCAGAAGATTGTCCAGCCATTTGACTACTGCCCTCCACTGTTATTCCATGTGGGTAAAACAATACCACTAACATAAAATTGGAGGGTATCAAAAGTGACTACAGAGCTCTGGAGGCAGCAGTTAAGGGCACAGGGCTCTCCTCAATTCTGCCAGTTAGAGAAAAGGGAGTGAGGAGAAGTAAAATAATAGGGTAAATCAATAATTGGCTGAGGAACAGGTGCTGATGTCAGGGTTTTGGGTTCTGTGACCATGAAATCCTGTTTGTGGACTGGTGTCTGCTAAGGAGAGGTGGGATCCAGCTCACTAAGCAGAACAAAGCTATTTTTGTGAATAGGATGGCTGGTATAATAAGAAGGTCTTTTAACTAAGAATGATGGGGGAGAGAGAGCAAACATCAGTCCCATGAGGGAGCAATGGACAAGATGGTTGAGCAAAAGCCATGGAGAAATGCAACAGGAAGAGGTCACAAAATGTACAGACTGAGGCTTAGGCAGAATCACCTCCAGCACTTCCATGTAAGCAAGGAAGTGACTACAGGTCACTATTATGGAGAAACCCCAAACCCTTTGTAGGAAGTCAACATTCTTGGAGTGGCTCTCTAAAGTACCTGTGTACTAATGCATGCGTAATGGGGAATAAACATCATGGGTGCAGTTGCACCCATGTACTCCCTCTTTTTGGGATCATGGAGACATGATGGGATGGTTCCCACAACTGGCGTGCTGCAATGCATCCTCAGAGAAAAGTTGTTGATGTATGGGATAGATAAATAGACAGTGAGGTGGATTGAAAACTGATCACAAGAGGGCGGTGATTAGTGGCAAGAAGTTTAGTTGGAGGCCAGTCACTAGTGGTGTACCCCTGCAATCAATCCTGTGGCCAGTCCTGTTCAGCAACTTCATTCTGGCTGATGGGGCAAAGTATACTCTTAGAAATTTTTGCAGATGACACCAAAATGGGAGCAGTGACTGTTGTGCCAGGTCATCCTGACATCACAGAATCACAGAATCATCATGCTTGGAAAAGTTGTCTGAGATCACTGACTCCAACCATACCCACACAAAAAACCCTCTACTATCTTGGCCACTGGAGCATGCCACTAATGCCACATTTACACACCTCCCTGGGCAGGTTGTTCCAGTGCCTGACCACTCTGTCTGTAAAGTAATTCTTCCTAATATCTAATCTAAACCTCCCCTGACACAACTTCAGACCATTTCCTCTGGTTCTGTCACCACTCACTTGGGAAAAGAGGCTAATACCTACTTCTCTACAACCTCCTATCAGGAGGACCTTGACAGTCTGGAGAAATGGGCTGACAGGACCCTCATAAAATTCAACAAGGAGAAGCACAAAGTCCTGCACCTGGGGAGGAACCAATAGGCCCCCAGGCACCAATACATGCTGGGGGCCACCCAGCTTGAGATCAGCCTTGCAGTGTCCTCTAGCCTGAGTGTCCTGTTGAACACCAGATTGAATACAAGGCAGCAATGTGCCATTGTTGCAAAGAAAGCCAACTTTGTACAAATCATATAGTATAAATCTCTAAAGTTCACTTTAAAAGTCTTTGCCAAATCTTAATTTTTTCATTCTGTTGATCCAAGAAGCAATTAATGCAGAGAACACAGTACTTAAAGCCCCACTGATTAAAAGACTGTTTGAATTAATCTGAATTATACATAAAATGCAATTTGTCTGCAGGCAGAAAAAGAGTATTGTCATAAAAAATGTCTTCAAAAGATTTCAAAAGGATGCAAGTTTCTCTCTCAAAAGAAAATGAAGTGTTGACTATGAACATAAATGTAAATAATGTAACCTAGAAGGCCTAGGTAGGCATGTTAGAAAGAGGATGCAGCTTGGGTGAGACTGTGATAGCAGAAATGAGACAACTGTGATTTTAGTTGCTCTGTCTTGGACCGGGACATTTCTCCTTAGGAAGGAAAACCTAGAGGGATCTAAAAGGCTAAAGGTCAGAGTACAATGTGGTAAAATTAAGAGAGTGAGATAAAGGAAAATTATTTGCTGCCTTAGTGAACAGGTAGGAGCATTACTAGGAGCAGAGTGGATTTGGATTTATATCCGCTTACCTTGCTGCTGTCAGTTTGTCCCTCAGCACTGCCTCCTATAGGAGACCAGAAGCTGGGCTACATGGATCTCCAGTGCACCTGTTTGGATGACTGACTGGCCTGATGACTTATGGTTTGAAATTGAGAGCATGGGACTACCGGACAAATTACCTGCTGCTTACGCTGGGTGGTGCCTTTAGGCTAGCCCTTCAACCTGAACCCAGGATAAAAAAAATGAATAAAAAGGTCTTTTTGATCAGGTTATTGCTCATTACCAAGTTCACAGAACCTTCTGAGGCCCTAAGGACTACATGAGAGTACCCATAGCCTAAAGGAAATGTGGTATTCAGAGAAAATGAGCTGCTGATGAAAGAGAATTAGCCCAATCCCACTAGTCTGGTTTTGAAACAGGACAAGATCTCATAGCTGGACAGACACTATGGTAGTGATGACACATTAATCAGTGATAACTTTCTGGTTTTCTTTAGACTCCATCTAAGAGGCTATTAACGATTTTTTCATATCCAGGGCAAATCTATAAATAAAAGTACTGACATTAAGAGAAAATGTCAAGACAAATGCTAAAGAATTTGCTATTCTTACAGCTATTATTACAGATGGGGAACAGAAAAAGAAGCAATAGCTAGAGACAAGGTAGTGCTTGTTTTGGAAGTACCAGATTTTTAGCACAAGTTTTGTTAGAAATGTGGAAAGCAAAGGCTGTTGCAAGACAGAGGGTTCCAAAATAATTAGCACATGAAAAAAAGACAGACGTTTACTTACTGTTCAGGAGAAAACTACTTTAGAATAGTCTAATAAAGAGAAAGGTATCTCTCAGAGGTGCAGTAAAACTAAATGTACAGCATAAACACTGCACTAGGTAAGAGACTAGAAGACTAAATGGCTTTGCAAGAAGAAGAAAAAAAGAAAAGTGAAATGACTGAAAGGAAAAAAGAAACACCAAGCCACAGACAGCCATGACATTGAGAAAAAGAAATGAGACACTGGAGATAACACACGACATCTTTCTAGGATCTTTGTCTTTAGCTGAAGGCAGACAAGCCATACCTTGAGAAACAAACAGGAGGCTAAATAATCAGAACTTTAATTCCTGCAGCTCCTATGAAGGATTATAGTCTCTCTGAGCTGGAAATGTGTGAAGATCAACCAGATTTTATACAGCTTCACAAGTTTATCAAGGCAGCCTGAGCTGTTCAGGAATCTTCAGTTATTGTACTTGAAAGTTACGCTTTACAGAAAGTTAGATGTGCTTCCCAGGTGTGTGTACAGTACTTACCTGCATAGCTATTGTATGCAATAAACTGTAGCTGTAGTAATTGTAAAAAACTACTACCCATATATTTGTTGAGCTTTGTTCCAAAAACCTCTATCTCCTCCAAAAGGGAGGAGAGTACAAGCTGCAGTGAAGATAACATGTAGTGTTTGAAACTGGTTTGATTTAATTAATTTTTTTCCCTATATTTTTTTGACAAACTGCTTTCAATGAACTTCCTTGGAACAAGGGTTGAAAGTCAGATTTTGGCAAAAACTTGCCAAAGGCAAGAGAATAAAGGAATAGAGTAATGGCTGCCATTGATATGATTGCTTGTCGTCATGGTCATCTAGTTAAAGCAAGGGGCAATAAAATGCAAAGAGTGGTTTGTATTTGGGCTTACTACAGAAAAAGCATTCAAGACACCAAAGCGGTATAGATGACTTTTTATAGCTTCCATGAAAAAATGCATGTTGGCTCAAAGGGACAAGCCTCTCTAGTGCAGTGGGTCTGAATGTAATTTTTTTTTCATATATTTTAGCATTTAATTGCATCATGTGGCATTATTTCATTATCCAAATACAGGAGAAAGAATTTGCCTTTGGGGCTGCCTTTCTTGGGTAGTTATTGTTGTTCCTCTGTGAGGCCATAACAGACAAGGCAATGGACTACCATGAGCTTTTCCCCAGAGCCCCATGTGCCTTACCTGACATACATTCTGTCTTGCACATACTTTCTTCCCTGCTGTAACTCCACAAAGAAGAGACTCTTGGATTCACCCTGCATTAAATGATTTTCAGTGGAGCTTTTTGCTTTACAGTCTACAAAAACAGCTGCTTTCTGTGTGAACTTTAAGTGTCTTTGTATTTAATTTAAATGCTAATATTTGGTATGTTTCATTCAGTTGTATGCATCCTTGATCATGAATAAATTGGGAAAAGAGAACTTTCAGGAAAATCTAGAGAGGTAGTGTTTCACATGAGTAACAGCTGAGGTAAAATTGAAAAATTATTTCAAGATCCAGTCCTTTCAGAAGAATGTTTGGACTTCCATTTCCTACAAGCTACATAGCTAAAGGATATATTTAATTCTGAACATATTTGAGAAATACTTTTATTTTAAATACTTCTGCTTGCACAACAAATGTAGCCCTCCATCTGCATGCAATTCCTAAAGGATTTATCAAAACAGCAAAAGGTTTTTAATGGAACTGCATCTTGAGATCATTATATAGAAAAAAAAATGTGTAGATCAGGCCAGAAATGCTCAGGAAGAAGCCGAGCAGAGTTTTGCTGAACATATGCTGTCCCTTTCCCTGAGGGCATCCTGGGTGTATATGTCTTCTCACAGACACCCAGACACCCATGTCTGTGTAATTCTCCAAGGCTGTAGCAGATTCCCTGCTGGACAATGATTATCTGGACACACCCAGTAATTTTCACTTCATATATCTCCGGACAATACATGTAATTAGCTTTCTTCCCTCCTAAATGAGCTCTTCTGTCCTTCTCCAGAATTTTTATTTTTCTACCTTGTTGCCTGTGTGTGAAAAAAACCCCATAGATGACATCATGACTTTTGCTGTACATTCTAAATTATCTTTTGATTTATGTTAAAAATCCTGAATGGATAGAAGATGAAATGGCCTAAAATGAACCTTTCATTCAGTTTCCTCTGGATGGCATCTCTTCCCTCCAGCATGTCAGACACCACACAGCTTGGTGTCATCAAGAAACTTTCTGAGAGTGCACTAAGTCTCACTGTCCATGTCATCAACAAAGATATTAAACAACATTGGTCCCAGTACTGACCCTTATGGGATTCTATTTGAACATTGAGCTTTTGACTACAACTCTTTGAGTACCACCATCCAGCAGGGAATNTTGGAAATTTCACTGTACTGCCACAACTTCTCAAATATGATGGATAGTGGTTTAGCACCTTCATCCGCCAGTTTCCTCAGGACCTGCAGATGCATCACATCAAATCCCATGGATTTATGTACCTTCAGGTTCCTCAGATAGTCTCAAACCTGATCTTCTACAGTGGGCAGTTCTTCATTCTCCCAGTCCCTTTGTCTTTGCCTATTGCAAAATGGGCAGTGTGGCTGGAGCACTTCCAGTGAAGACCGAGGCAAAACAGTTGTTGAGTACCTCAGCTTTCTCCATATCTCCAATTTCTTTCTGGAGAGTGCTCACACTTTCTCTAGTCTTTCTTGTGTCACTGACATACCTGTAGAAGCTTTTCTTTTTTTCTCTTGACATCCCTGAACATATTTAATGCTACCAGGGCTTTAGCTTTCCTCACGTGATCCCTGGCTGCTCAGACAATTTCTCTGTATTCCTCCCAGGCTTTCTGTCCTTGCTTCCGCTTGCTGTAAGCTTCCTTTTTTTGACTGACGTTTTCCAGGAGCTGCTTGTTCATCCACACAGGCCTCCATGATAGTGAGAAAAATGTCCAGGATAATACCTCTCCCCATTGGATCCTCTGTCACTTGGAGTTAGGTACTTAACTCCTTTCAAGCACTTTGCAAACTGGGATCTGAGAAAATTTTTGATCTACAGTGCCAGTTAACCATAAAGCAAACATCAGCTTCTGAGAAGCATACAGAAACTGCATGGGTGACCTTATAGGTTTAATCTTCATAAACGTCAATGGTTACTAGAAAATTACATCCTAAGAAAAATTCTGTGGTTAGTCCAGGCTAAACCTGCTTCTGGACATGAAGCACCTTCATGCACCCAGAGCCTGAAAAATCTCATGTGCCTGCCAGCTGGGCAGGGACTTTTGGACTGGCCTCCTGAGTATGTGTGTCCAGCCTCTGTCTTAACTCCATTTCAGGAATTTCATTCTGCTTTTGTCGACATTACCATCATTGCGAGAGAAAGAGACAGGCACCACAAGTCACACAGCTAGATTGTGTGGCAGAGCAAAGAAACCCACTTTTATGTATATCTGAAATACCTCCTAATTTATGTGATTTGCTTCCTTGCTAATGCTTAACAAAATCTATTTGGAGCAAAAGCAGGATAAACCCATCGATTTGCCACTGCATGTGGAGGGATCCTATTTCTTCTGGAGAAAATGAGGAAAACATTCTTGTGGAGAGAAGAAAACAGTCAAGTTCCATTCTCTTCATGAGAGACTGATGACAATGAGGGACAGGATACAAAGCAACTGGACAGGATGCAACATTCCCTGAACTTGCTATGATCAAATTAGCTCCAGACCCTAAAAGAGTAGCCAAGTTCTTGTTTTATGCCATACTGGACCATAAGGATTCTGTTGAAAAGTCTTTGATCTTTTCAAGAGTTTCACTGTTGTGTTCATCATTGTTCTGGGATAGTATATCCTTTCATCAAGTGCTTTTCTTGGAATGTTTGCTTCTTCTCCTTCTGCTTTCATTTTCCTTTGGTACTATGGATTTTCCTTCTGCAATAATAACCCTATGCAAAGTGATCTATCTGCAGTGCTGATTGCCACAGGTTGAACACCAATACAGTCATGCAGAGAATGGAACTTGACTGTTGTCTCCTCTCCATGGGAATGTCTTTTCTTCACTTTCTCAGGAAGAAACAGGATCACTCAACAAATATGCATATGAAAAGGAGGAAAATAAATGGGAGGAAGTATGTACATGTTATTTTTCCCCCCCAAGATCTAACATTAAAAGACAAGTTGTTCCACTTGCAAGTTATATAAACACATTTCTGTATAATTCTATTAATAATGAAAGTGGGATATTGCTTAGTTAAGCAGAAACATACACAAGTAAACATCCACAGAGCATACCCTTGGTGGTTATTTTGCTTTTAAGAAATAATCTCCTTAAATCTCCTCCTTCTCCCAGCTCTGGCTTTTCTTTTTTCCCCTTGTGTAAAGCACCTTATTCCTGCCAGAAATAAATCTGTGTCCAAATTTATATGAGTCAGAGCTTGGAAATACACCAGTAGGTTTACTGTGTCTCTTGGACAGTGTCCATATGTTACAAAGTGTTTAATAGACTAGTGTAGCTTGCTTAATTTTACTTTTATTCCAGTTAAAAAGCACAACAATAATTTTATGCTTAGACAGAAGTTCAGTTTTCCATCAGCCCAAGGTTAAACAGTTTTCTTGCAACAAATTCTTAAAGTAATTCATATTTTTTAGTTGTAAATGATGGTGGCTTTCCTTAAGTGAATATGCCACAGAGATTTCAAGTCTTTTGTGTAGCACAGAAAATAAACATATTCAAGTCTAAACCCAACTGTTTCTGTTATTTGATTTACTATTTTTTATTACAATAAAAAGGTGTTGTTTTGTGAGCTTAGTAAATTAAATGGACATTACAAAATAATGTGGCCTATAAATTAATTTAACCCATATATTGTTGCTCTTTTTTAGTATGTCTTAAAACATGCTGTTTGATAAAATCATCAGGAGTGTACCAAGAGAAAGATGAACAGGAGATCATTTATTTTAAAACTTTATTTTAGAAACTTGCTTTTTTTCAGTCAAAAAGTTTAATGGCAAGAAGGAATACACAGGGCTTATAAACTCCACATGAAATCATGCTTTGTGCTTTGATGAACCTGTTGCACCCTTTATAGTGAGGACTTTCATTTCTATTTAAGCTTTTCTATCACTCTGTGACTTTTGGTTTATATTCATTTATGTTGTAGTTCAGAGAAAGCATTTTTTAAAAAAATGACACTTCTTTCCCATTTTTTCCAATTAAAAGTAGGAAATCCCTGTCACTCTAAATTTACTTATAATATTCATATTGACTTTGAGCTCTTATTGCCTCAACTACCAAAACACGTACAACATCATAACCAAGCCGTTATTTCCATGTGGATCATTATGTTTAAAATGGAAGGAAGTCTGCAGAAGAGGAATCTATAACCTAAAGGAGACTTTCTTGATTTATTATTATAATTTATTATTTTAAAATCCTGAGTATTAGAGAAACAGAACTGTATTTGTTTAGCTCTTTTTGCCCCTTTTAAAACTGAATATGTATCAGTGATATGATACTCAGTAGCTTTATTTGGAGCCCTCACTACAATTCCACAATTTCCTTCACCAGTTTTGCCAAGATTCTATGATGGAAGAGACAAATTAAGCATTGACTTCTCTTTTCATAGAATCATAGCATGGTTCCAGTTGGAAGGGAAGAAGGGACCTTAAAGATCATGGAGTCCCACCCACCCTGTTATGGGCAGGGACACCTTCTACTAGACCAGGTTGCCCAAAGCCCCATCCAGCCCGGCCTTGAACACTTCAAGGGATGGGGCATCCACAGCTTCCCTGGGCAACCTGTTCCAATGCCTCACCACCCTCACAGGAAAGAATTTCTTCCTGATACCTAATCTAAATCTACCCTCTTTCCATTTAAAACCATCCCCCCTCCTCCTATCCCTCCACTCCCTGATAAATAGTCCCTCCTCATCTCTCCTGTAGGTCCCCTTCAGGTACTGGAAGACTGCTATAAGGTGTCCCCAGAGCCGTCTTTTCTCCAGGCTGCTAGAAGGGCAGAATCACCTCCCTTGACCTGCTGGCCACACTTCTGATGCAGCTCAGGATGCGGTTAGTTTTCTGGGCTGCTAGCATGCCTTGCTGGCTCTTAATGAGCTTTCTCTCATGGAAAAATTGGCTGATCATGGTCTGGATGAGCATATGATCTGCTGGATCAAGCACTGGTCCCAAAGATTGGTGGTTAATGGAGTTAAATCCAGCTGACAGCTGGTCCCAAGTGGTGTTCCTCAGGGCTCAGTGTTGGGACCATGTCTCTTTAATGTCTTTATTGATGATCTTGATAAGGACCATCAGTAAGTTCACAGATGACACCAAGTTAAGCGGGAGTGTTGATCTGCATGAGGATAGGGAGGCTTTATGGGGGGACTTGGGTAGATTGAATTGATGGGCCAATGTTAATGGCATGGGCTTCCACAAGGCCAAGTGCCAGGTCCTGCACTTGGGACACAACAACACTATGCATCACTAATGGCTTGGAAAGCTTCCTGGTAGAAAAGGACCTGGGGGTTCTAGCTGACAAGTGGCTGAATATGAGCCAGCAGTGTGCCCAGGTGACCGAGAAAGCCAATGGTATCCTGGCTTGTATCAGAAATAGTGTGACCAGCAGAAGTCGGAAGATGATTGTCACTCTGTACTCAGCGCTGGCGAGACCACACCTTGAGTATCCTGTCCAGTTCTGGGCACCTCAACACAAGAGAGGTGCTGGAGTGAGTGCAGAGGAGGGCAATGAAGCTGGTAAAGGGTCTGGGGCATAAATCGATTGAGGGATCGATTGAGGGAGCTGGGACTGTTTAGTTTGTGGAAGAAGAGGCTGAGGGGAGACCTCATCGCTCTCTACAACTACTTGAAAGGACATTGTAGAGAGGTTGGTGCTGGTCTCTTCTCAAAGGTAATTAGCAATGGAACAGGAAGGAATAGGTGCAGCACGGTAGGTGTAGGCTGAATATTAGGAAAGAATTTTTCACAGAAATAGTGGTCCGATATTGGAATCAGCTGCCCAGGGAGGTGGTGGAGTCACCATTCTTGAATGTGTTTAGGAGTTGTTTAAATGTGGTGTTGACGGATATGGTGTAGGGAAGAACTTTATAGAGTAGGGCTGATGGTTGGACTCGATGATCTCAAGGGTCTTCTCCAACCTAATTGATTCTATGATTCTATTCTATGATTCTCATCCAGCATCATTGCGATGTCCTTCTCCTCTTCTCTTCTGATTTGTATTAATCCTGACTGAACAGTCTGTGTATGTCAGAGATGGGACCTCACTAGCATTGGGGACCATGTTACGATAATTTTCCTTTCTCTATTGGAAATACTTGATATGATATGGTTACTTTTCTCATAACTACAACATATATGAAATGAGTATCAGAAAAAGGTTTCTTAGTGTTAGAGAAGTGGTGTTCTGGAACAGTTTTTCATTAAGAGCTTGGGGAATATACAAACCAAACCCAGATTGCTCTGAAGGTGGAGCTTGCTCTGCTATTAAAAGAAACCAGGATGTTTCCATCCTCTATTAGAGGCACAGATCCTCACTGAGATCCAAAGAATATTTAAAGGTATTTAAAAGGCACTTAGATGTGGTGCTTAAAGACATGGTTAATGGTGGTTTTGGCAGTGTTAGTTTAACAGTTGGAGTTGATGATCTTAAAGGTCCCTTCCAACCTAGACAATTTGATGATTCTAATATCAGAAGAAAACAAAAATCTCCAAATTAAATCAAGTTATTCTGATATTAAAAGGGAAATGAGACCACAATGAAAATTAAAGGATTCTCTCCAGTCTGTTGAAGAGGTATTTCCCTTTTTCAAACAGCAGACATCAGAAACATCAGAGACATGGACAGTGGGATTGAGTCCACCCTCAGCAAGTTTGCTTATTACATCAAGCTGTGTGATATGGTCAATGTGCTGGAGTGAAGGGATGGCATCCAGGGGGACCTAGAAAGGCTTGAGAGGTGGGCCCATGCCTCATGAAGTTCAGCCAGGCCAAATTCAAAGTCCTGCACCTTGAGTCATGGCAATCCCAAGCACAAATACAGGTTGGGCAGAGAATGGATTGAGAGCAGCCTTGAGGAGAGTACTTGGGGGTGTTGGCAGACGAGAAGCTCAGTGTGGCCCAGCAGTGTTCACTGGCAGACCAGAAAGCCAATCTTATCCTGGCCTGCACCAAAAGAAGCATGGCCAGCAGGTCATGCATTTAAACTGAAAGAGGAGAGAATTACATTAGATATCAGGAAGAGATTATTTGATGTGAGGGTTGTGAGGAACTGGAACAGGTTGCCAAGGGAAGTTGTGGATACCCCCTCCCTGGAACTGTTCCAGGACAGGCTGGATGGGGCTTTGAGAAACCTGCTGTAGTGGGAGGTGTCCCTGCCCACGGCAGGGGGGTTGGAACTCAATGATCTTTAAGGTCCCTTCCAGTTCTAACCATTGTATGATTCTATGAAATCTACATTGCCAAACATAAGACTCATGAAAAATATGGCTTCTAAATTTAGAGAGAAATTGGAACTTTTGAAGCTCGGGTTCTTTTTAACTCTGGCAAAATAAAATGTTGGACTGTTATGTATTATTCATGTAGTCTTCCTGGAAGAATTAGAAATGCTTTCAAGACTTTGCGATCAGAACTCTTTTCATAGCCCAACTTTCTAGTTAGCTAGAAACACATTTTGAAAAAATGTGTTCTCACATTTTTATGTACAAAAATAACAATGATATTCACCAAATAAGAAATGGAAAATAAAAAGTTATTGTTAAACTTAAGTACCACAAAATTACTCTAAATTATTCATCAATCAATTAGCATGAGCAAGCTCTTCCCAGAGAAGTCTCACTCATCCTAAACTAATTCTGAATTTGTCCTTCTTACTGGCAATTATTCCAATGAGATTAAACACCATTTTCTTCAGAATTTGTTGCAGATGATTCAAAGGAGTGCACAGTAATGACTGCTAAAGCCAGTTTATTTAGCAACTTTCCAAAGTCACTTGGATTCATTCCAGTTCTCAGTACAAGCTTCAAACTAGGCCAGTCATACAGGTAACTAAGCCACTAAGCTAAAATTTCTGCATCCCTGCCACATGTAACAAGGCAGATTCAACCAAACTCAAAGAAATATATTTCTTTATAAAAAAAAGTTTCCTAGAAAAAAAGTATAAATGATATTTGCACAATTACCATAGGCATGTGAGTAATGTGTCCGGTTTAACTTTACGTTAAAAAATACAGATAATAACAATTATTATGTCTAAAACTAGCACAAAACACTCTTCTTAGTGTTTTGTTTTGAAATGGAGCAATTTCCTCATACATACATTGCCTTGGATAATTTAAAATTGTCTGCAATTTCTTCCTCTGAAAATTTAAAATATCTAATTGCAAAATATTGTTCAGGTCTCCTCTCTTCCATGGAGAGAAGATGAGAAACATTTTTTTCTGAAAATGGAGTATGTATGAAACTCACAACAATGGCATCCACAGTTTTCCCTTATCAGTGAAGAACCAGTCTGGAACTTCCAATGCTAAAGATCAAGTATGTGACACTAAAGCCAAAGGATAGACAGCTATTCAAGAAAAAGGAGAATGTGAAATTTCTCAAGAAATCAGAATTATTTCAGTTTCATAGCAAAATTTTTTCTTCCTCGTCTTCCCCCTACCTGGAAACCCACTAATAAAGCCAAAATTGTAATGGCCAAATATTGATGAAACCCATTTTGAGAAAAACAGCTCAAGTTCAGCATAGCACGGGAAAGTCCTTTGACACAAAAATGGCTTACATTTAGGGCAGTTAATCAGCATGTGAGGGATACAGTAACAGTCTACTGATATTTTCTAAGCTATGTAAGCTTTACTGTAGAGTTCAGACCCATGTCAAAACAGGCAATAGTCTGTACACTGTCTCAAATGAGCAGGACAGCATCACTATCCTTTTTGAGTTCCTTATGGCAGTTACCAGGTCCAGACTAGAAGTGCACCTGAGATATAACCTCCAAACCATATGAGGAATTGGTATTGTTACCTGTTATAGTGAAGGAAACTTGGAAGGACAATGCTGAGATCAGTGGAGTGGCTTGGCATATGTACATTTGCCCGAGTCTGTCTAAAGCCATACATAAACGACTGAGAAAGGAAACTGGCTGTTGTTGATAGTAGCCTACATAAACTGGTGTCACTTTGGTAATCCAGACCTGAGGCAATAACCAAGATCTATATTTCATGATGTATTTTGCACTCCATCACCAAATCTGCTTGGAAAAAAAGATAAAAATGGTGTCTTACATAAATACTTGAATAAAAGCGTGACTGAGAGATGAAATGCTCCCCAGTGTAACATTCAGTTGTTCTTTTGAACTTCGTTTATAGACTTCACATGCCAAGATGCAGAAGATATTTTCCAACATACATGTCTGATCAAGTCAGACTTGCTCATCTACAGAACTATTCATTTTCACTTGATTTACTTTCACTCGGATGTGCCAAATAGTATCCACCTATTTAGCAGAACATTTGGTTTGAAATTCAAAGGCATCTGAGGAACAAAATTCAAAGGCATCTGAGGAAGGAATGTTTTGCACACGGTTGCCATTAAAAAAACCCAACAGCTTAGTGATTATTTGGTCTTCAGTGAAACCATGATCACCTGTCTGTGCTTAGAGTCTTCAACCACTTTTAGACACAATGACAAACAGAGGAACCATTTTATTGGAGAAAAAATATTGCAGACAGTAAAGTACAGGAAATACTCTGCAAAATAATGCAGACAGCAGCAAATACTCACTTTTGCTTTCTTAGAAATTGTATTCATTACATTAATTCATAACACACCCTTGAGTTGCATTGGTTATATAAACAATTTAGTGTCATAATGAAAGTAATTATTATTAATAAATGTACCACTTATACCCCAAACAAAAAGTTAATAGGTGGCACTCCAGAATATTTAGCTTATAAAAACCAGCAGTGGGGCTCAGTTTCATCAACTTCTTCCCTCACGGCCTACATGATTAATTTCATTCTTTCTTATCCTTCCTTGTATTTCAATATGCACGCAAGGTATTGGTTGACAGATGTAGACTGTGGAGAAGCCAACACCATGTGTTGTTTGTTGCTTTCCCATGCATGGTTCCTGGGTGTTTTGTCTGTGGCTGATCAAAAGCGGTGGTAAATATGGTAGGATAATTTTATAACATGCATTACGAAAAGGCCAACACCAGCAAACTCATTTATTTTGAAGTCTCCAGAGCTGTCACTTTGCCA
>VZTM01015600.1:6638-36040 GCA_013400555.1 Jacana jacana | reverse complement strand
TGTCTCACTGTTTTTAAACCCTAGCTCTAGAGGGTCAGAATTCCATTTCTCAAGCTTTCCTAGAACCAAGCTATTCACTAGGTTCCTTCCAAAAATTCTTTACTCTTGCTTACCACTTTGAAATTCCTTGACTGGCACAGCAGTAGAAATTCACATAGTGCTTCCAATGCTAGAAACGTTACAAACTTCACAGCAAAACTGTGCCTTAATTAGGAGAACTATGTGACTATGTGCCATATCTGATACACTGAAAAATGCATCATATCTGGACCTATGTGGTAACTTTATTGTTGCAAAAGGGAGTCCTAGAGGCTTTAAGACCAACAAATTTACTGCTTTGATACAATGTAAAAGAATAATTAATCTGGAAATGTTCTGTCATGACATGTATAATGGTTATCAAATCACAGTCTTCCATTAGACTGCAGTCTATGGATTATAGTCTGTGGTGAAAACCCCATACCTTAAAAAAGAAGGGTAACTTTTTTAATAGAGGAGTATGAATTAGGGACTATTTTATGAGATATTAGAAGTGACACTGATGGTTTGGATATACAGTTATTTGCATTTTACTTGGGAAGTATATTNGCGGAAAGTTATCCTTGTTACTAAAACCGTGTCCTGTTTCTAGTTTAAATTAATTTAGCCTCAGTTTCCTCAGTATCTTAAGTTTTTGTTAGACTTCTACTATAAAAGTACTATTCCCTACAGTTCCAGCTATAAACTTTAAAAACAGAGAAGCGCTCTCCTAGAGCTCAGTAAGAATCCTTCCCCTATCCTTCAGTCATTCTTCTGGCTCCTCTGGCTTCTTTTCAACACTTCAACACTTTCTGAAGTGCACCAAGACAANAATATCTGAGCCTCTGGAAGCTTTTATACTTGTGAACAGTAACTCCTGTTCAGCAAAAACAAGGAAGACAGGAAGGTGGCAAGGAAGAATTGAGAAAAATAGTGGGCAGTGACAAAAATTTCACAGGCAAAAGGTATCAGTGAACAAAGGCGTGCTACCAGCTTAGAGCCAAAATTCTGTAATAAAAATAGAAAGCAGAAAATCCAAAGCCTAGAATTCTGAAGCTGGCTGCACTTCAGGTGCAGCTGCAGTGATCTCACTGGAAAGGGCTCTAGAGTGTTTGCAGGCTTTTTTCTTATTTCAAGCTACAAAGCCGATGACCTCAAGAAAACAAGGGTCACTTTACAGTCTGCTCTTGAAAGCTACTCTTTGCTCATCTGACAATATTATATTGGGCAACCACTTTATACACTCTCACGGAGTGTGTGATGAGAACAAAGAATCTCATAGACTCTGCCTTAATTTATTTGTTTTTGCTGAACAGGAGTTACTGTTCACAAGTATAAAAGCTTCCAGAGGCTCAGATATTGCAGGTACAGCCTATAAACTCTCAAACAACCATTCAAAGAAAGCTATGAAGCCAATTAATTTTGCCATGTATACAGATTATTTGTCTTACTATTATGTTTTCAGTCACATATCACCTAGTTTCTAATTCTGAACGCTGCATGGTAAACCTGTGAGTGATAATTTTATTGAGAGAAAGAATATCCAAGTAGAAACTTTCAATTGAAAGGAAATAAAACTTACTGTAATTGGCACATCTTTTGTTCCTGAATTTAATAAATGCAGATTTAAAACTTTTGGCAGATCTGTTAAAGAACAAAAAACACACCTGGCTATTAGGCTATTTTCATATAAGAATCTTATACAATGTCATCTGCACTAGCACTCAGACAAATCCACTGTTGTTCACAGTTAAAAAGTTAGATTAACATGACAGTACAGTCAGTCAAAATAGCTGTATATACAGCTATATAATACTCCCCAATATTGGACATACTTAAAAACTGCACTTTTGTATATTAGTAGGTATTACATGCTTCAGCTAGCCACTCATATTCTAACACATTAAGGAATGAACAGGCTAAAAATACTACAATGAATGATTTTGCCAGAGGCACCAATATTTAGCTGGAACTAATCTTATTTTAAAATCTTTAAACGTTAACTAAGTTGCAGAGAAAAGAACTTTAGAAGCTACTTTTTTTTTTTAATTGAAAGATGATATGTACAGTTATTCTTCAGTAACTAGTCCCTTTCACAGTTTCAAAAGATATCTTTAGTTTTACTGCTTTCTGCTGTTGGTTTTTCTTTCCACTAAGCAGTATCAATTTAAAATGTAAAATGTAAGGCTTAAATGCCTAAGTGGCACTTCAAAAAAAGATCTTATCATGAGTAACAAATTTTATTAAGTTTGTGCACTTCCATTATTCCCTGTGTCTGAAAGTTATTAAAACTTATGCAGATGTAAAACAATCTTCCACAACCATTTCACAAATGAAGCAAACTGGCAATGGTTTTCAGATTAAGTCACGTGCAGCAGTATGACTAATGTTATTAATAGACTTATTACTGTGCTTATACACTGTTTGCTTATACACATCTCCAGTATAGAGCAGGTGAACACAGTTGTGCACTGTTTTGACACATTGTCATCCTGCTTTTGAAACTCTGCCTTTTTAAATGCATCGTCCCACAAGCAACCCTGAGCAGTACAAAGATAACTGGGCTTTCCTCTCCCCACTATACTCTTTAGAAATACTTAGAGACCTGAAATACAGTTTACCTTGTGTTCGTAGTGTACCAAAATCTAGCATTTCTGTTGATGAATAGATTCCTGGTGCTTTAAAGAGAAAAGAAAAAAAGAAAAGAGTTACTATTTTCTTATTATACTAAAAGTTCATTAAGTTGAGTAACTTAAAAAATCTCCACCAACAACAAAACAACCACTTTCGTACAAACCTGTTGTAACTTCTACTTCAACAGGGAGAATGATAAATTCTGTGTTGTCTGAGGCATTTGTTTTTATTCTAATGAAGGCTGTGTGATTATCTGCTTCTCTTGAAGAAAAACTGGCTCTCATCACTCCTTTTGTTTCATAGGGAGGTATTTCCTGATAAACAATCAAATCACGGTATGAGAGTGCAGTAATTCTAAAAGGTCAGCCACAGCAAGAAAGTACAATATAAGCATTGAATATAAATATATAGAGGAAAACCTGCAATAGCAGTAAGAGACAGGCTGCACGTTATTAAAGTTACCACTAGATTTTCTAAGGATAGTTGTAATCATCTAATGTGACACTGATTAAAAATAGCTATAGGCAAGAGAACTTTTACATCCCATATGATTAAGTTCTATGTATTAAAATTGTGGTAAAAAGACAAGAGACCAAATTGACAGAATTTATCCATAAATAAAATCTATTCATAAAAAAATGTTAGAGTGATGTAACATCAAATATTGCTTTTGCATATTCTAATTGGTTTTTCTCCATAGCAAACACAAGGCATACAGTTTCAGTGCTAAACAAGCTGAAATAGTGCAGAACTGCAAGTAGCCAGAATCTTTGGGAGCTACAGGTATATTAGTCACCAAGTGATTTACAGCAAAAAGTCAAAATCCGTTTCAGCTTCTGTTCCAAGCCTATTCCATCAGTTCCAGCCTGCACTCAGGGTTTGATTTCTTTCCCATCTACTCACACAAGGGCCAGGGAATGGGTTTTTCTTTTTTAATAGAAGGAAGAGACTGTGATTTGAAACTTGGCACTTCTTCCACTTTAAATGCAAATACTCTAGTTCTAACCCCTCTGCCATGGGCAGGACAGCTCTCACTAGAGGAGGTTACTCAAAGCCCCATCCAGCCTGGCTTTGAACAGGGATGAGGCATCCACAACTTCTCTGAGCAACCTGTTCCAGTGTCTCACCACTCTCACAGTAAAGAATTTTTATCTAAATGTCCCTTCTTTCAATTTAAAACCATTACTACTGTCTTATAACTCCCTTCACCAATGATTCCCTCCTCATCTCTCCTCTAGGACCCCTTCAGGTACTGGAAGGTTGCAAAAAGGTCTCCCCAGAGCCTTGCCTTCTCTTCTCCAGGCTGAACTACCCCAATTCTCTCAGTCTGTCTTCATATACTCTTTATGTGCTGTGACAGGAGTAAATGATCAGAGGTCCTCCAGCCCTCTGATCATTTTTGTGGCCCTCTACTGGACTTGTTCCAACACATTCATGTCCTTCCTGTGTTGAAGACTCCAGACCTAGACACAGTAGTCCAGGTTGGGTCTCAGCAGAGTGGAATAGAGGGGCAGAATCACCTCCCTCAACCTGCTGGACACGCTTCTTTTGAAATATGATATGGCCAGGATATGGTTGGCCTTCTGGGCTGCCAGTACACATTGCGGGCTCATCCAGATTCTCATCTGCCAACAACCTCAAGTCCCTCTCCTCAGGACGCCTCTCAATCTCTGCCCAGCCTGCATTGTGCTTGGGACTACCCTGACCCACATGCAGGACTTTGCACTTGGCTTGGTTGAACTTCATGAAGTTTGCACAGACCCTGTCCATGTCCCTCTGGATGCTATCCCATCTTTCCAGCGTGCCAACCACTCCAACGCAGCTTGGTGTCATCAACAGACTTGCTAAGGGCACATTCAATTCCACCTTTCATGTAGCCAACAAAGATGTTAAATAGTATCAGTCCCAGTACCAACCCCTGAGGAACACCACTCATCACTGGTTTCCCACTTTGACATTAAGCCATTGACTGCATCTCTAAGTGCAGCCATCCAACCAAATCCTTATGCACTTAGCGGTCCATCCATCAAATACATGTCTGCAATTTAGAGACAAAGATGTTGTGCAGGACAGTGTCAAATGCTTTGCACAAGTCCAGGCAGAGCAGCTCTTCCCTCATCCACCAACACTGCAACTCTGTTGTAGAAGGCAAACAGATTTGTCATACAGTTTTCCCTTTGTGAAGCCACATTGGCTGTCACCAACCACCTCCTTATTTTCCATGTGCCATAGCACAGTTTCCAGGAGGATTTCCTCCATGATCTAGCTAGGTAGACGTGAGACTGACCAGCCTGTAGTTCCCTGGGTCTATCTTTTTTCCCCTTTTTAAAAGTACGTGTTATGTTTGTTTCTCCTTTTCCAGTCAGCAGGCACTTCACTGGACTACTATGATTTGTCAAATATGATGGACAGGGGCTTGGCAACTTCATTCATGGGTTCCCTCAGGACACATGGGTGAATCTCATCAGGTGCTATGGACTTGTCCACCTTCAGGTTCCTCAGATAGTCCTACAATAACTGTAGTTGTGTTCTTTGAAAACTGCTGAGTATTAACATAGCTAGTTTAAACTGCCACTACTTGTCGAGTACCTGAACTAAAGTTTTCAAGTTCTTTTTTTTGCACCTATTCAGCTATATTTGTTTGCAATTTTTGTATATAAAACTAAGATACCACCATTCTCATGGACTTTCTCCAGAAAAGCCAGGAATTAAGTTTTGTGATCATCCTTAGCACACTTGGAAATATCCTGTTTTACTCATTACAACAGACATAACTGTCAGTACCTATCATGAAACACTTGAGCAAGAGACAAGTTTTGGAGTTCAACGACTTTAAAATCTCTCCCAGACAGAAAACAGTGATCATAAAAAGGAATAATTCTAATTAAAGAGGAAAATAGGCTATGCATCTAGTTGGACACTACCAACACTGTGATATACAGCATGAAGCCAATACTTTACTTTCAGAATGCTTCTAAAATTTATTTCACTTAAAGATACCAGTAGGTGTTGCTTCAGAATGACATTAAGTGAAGAACAAAACAGATTTAAAGGGCCAGGCCATGAGTCCACTCGGCCCATCACCCCATCTCCAGTAGGAGACATGAAGAGCAAAGAGTAAACTGCAAAGCATGCACGTATTTTCCAAAAGAGTTTACCACCACTCTCTAACTAATGATCTAGGGATTTAGTGCAGCTAGACATACTGCTGTTTTATTTATTAGCCCTTAATAGATTATTCTTCTCTAAGTTCATTCAGCTGCTTTTTCGACCCATGTATGCATTCATAGTAATGTGCAGGAAGAACTTTCTCAGTTTAAAAAATAAAACAAA
This sequence comes from Jacana jacana, assembly GCA_013400555.1. Classification (NCBI taxonomy): domain Eukaryota; kingdom Metazoa; phylum Chordata; class Aves; order Charadriiformes; family Jacanidae; genus Jacana; species Jacana jacana. Next base: position 30,055 of record VZTM01015600.1, on the reverse strand, counting down.
CACATTTCTGTATATTTTTTCCTGTGGGTTAGAACCCACAAACAGGCTATCAGAAGCACTACATTGTCCTGAATGGTTAGGCAGGTGTAATTCATTCTACTGATAATCATCTTATTCCTCCCATTTCAAAAAAGCACAGCTCAAAACAGATGGCTTCTTTTAATTAAACCTTTCTTTCAATTCCTGTTGCCATACAATTATAAGACCCTGTTAATGTTTCAACTTTTATTGGCATTTTAATGATTACATGACAAGAGACCAAACAAAAATCCACAAAAGTCTAAAATGATATCAAAATAAAGCCTCCTCAAACAAGTACAACAAATGCTGTAAGACATGACTACTCACCCATAGCTTTCTTGTACCTCCTTGCTGGCCTGTTGGAAGCTCTAAATGAAGATCACCTCCACTGGAATACATTTCTACCACCTGAGATTGGTAACAGGAAAATGTTAACACAGTTTTAAAGGGATCCTGTTTTAGTTATCAGGTATTATAAGGGGCAATGTCATCGGTTAGCAACTATGTGACTGTTGCAGTATCTTACAAATTCACATTTTAATGATACAGCTATTTGCTAGTGCCACACTTTGTGCCTTCTTGAGCATTTCACAGTTTGTGGATCACTTAAACTTGATCTGAAAGTGATCACAGTTATCAGTGTACTACTCATTTACCTATTGGTGACAAGACAACCTACAGGTACAGACAGCAATTCTGCCTTAACAAATGAATGCTGCAAATGTTACATTCTAAGGTACACAATAAAGACACCTTGTACTCTACAAAACAAGTGGAAGGAAGCTAAGAGGTGAGCTCTTGATTAAAAGCACAAGGTCTATTCTATTTTGTTTGCTTCAATATTTTTCCTAATTATCAGTGAAGTTTAATTCTTTATCTTGCAGTAATTATGAACGTTTTATAAAAGGAAATCTCACCGTTAAGACCTGAATTTGGCAAAGTGACTTGTGAGCATAATCTACATTTTCTAGAACTGTTTTGCATTTAAAAAACATTTATATAATATGAAAGACTTAGCCTCAAATAGCTTTAAAGTTCAAACAGAATTTTAAAAAGTACCATACTAAACAGAATTTGAGTTTAATATCATAAACATAAATGAGCATTTAATGGTTTTCTCTCACCTGCAAAGGTTCACTGTGAGGGTTATGTATATTTATTATAGGAGAAAAACTGCTATTTACAGGAACTCGTGCCCCAATAAATGGGCGCAATCGATAGGGGTTCGGAACTCCAATGCCAAACACCTGGTTCAGAAAAAGAAATAAAGCTTAAGTAGCTGTATGTAATGGTTGCAAAACCTAACATATATGTGTCAGTTTTAGCAACCTACCAAGTACCCTTTTTGATTTATTTCATAGCATACTTCTAACCGAACATTTGAAACCAGTATCATGCTCAAGCACTGAAATAAAATAAAAAGCCAAACTGGTTTAGTTTGCAGCTGAAGGGTATTTCTCATAGCTACTACTTACACTGACATATTTAGAGCACAGGAAGTCAAAATGTCATCTTTTATTTTCCTGATACTCTGAAACACTGGATACCAGCTAAAGGTTAAAAAGATGTGAAATACCCTTTAAACATACCATTATGGAACAGACCATCCATATGAGAAACACTTTTTTTTGTTTTGTTTTCAAAACACTGTCACGGTAAAAGTCTTACTCTTTCAACAAGAGGACTTCTCTCACTTCTTAGACTCTCTCATCTGTTCAGTTTATCTTTCTGAATCTCAAGAGAGTAATTTTTTGCCAGCTTAACGAGCAACATTGTCTTGTCACTAGATGAGATGAGCCCAGAGCTAAAGAACGATCTAGATCACAGCAATAAGCCACTAAGATTACATGTAGTTTGGAGGATTTTAAATCCTACATCATTTCATCAACCTGGCTTAGAGTACTGCCCTACAAATATTTACAATGGTATGCCACTGTGTCACAACAAGCAGCAGGGATGGGAACCTCTTCAACTGGGCTGATAAAAAAAAAAACCCACCACCACTATTGTGCAAATATCCTTGGATGGCTAAACATGCCATAATAGATACTGCTCTGGTTGATTTACACTTCAACTTCTTCTGAAAGACTGTAATTCTCTTACCTGATACGTAAATACCCCATGATTAGAAGTGTTAATAAATAATGTGTTCTCTACATTTCCCACTACTCTTGCGAGGAAAACTACATCAAAGGACGTATTCCCTCCTGGAAGAATTTTCTGGAAAAAAATAAAAGCAAGCAAGCAGAGGAATAAGCAAAACTGTACTGAAGACATGCCACCCTGAAGATAACAGATTTTGTGCTACAGAAGATCTCCTTGTGTTCTTCATGGAAAACTGAAGTTATAAAATCTACTGCAGATTTGGAAAAAAAACCACAATTTTTACACAAATAGAAATGTATACATAAGTAATGAAAATACCAATATTTTCCAACTATCACCTCATGTAGGGTCACATTTAATCAATTTTTAATGTTAAATTCTGACCTTAAGAGCTCAAGCTTACCACAGAAATGTTTTGGACAGAATATTGGAGAAAAACAACGACCATGATACTTCCATAAGTGGGAAAGGTTGCTTATAAACAGGTTTTCTGAAGTTTTTAGTGTTTACATGGCTCCTGCTAAGCCATAGGCCCTGCAGACAAAACTGAAACTAGAAGACTATATCTTACAGTAACGTGTTTAAGAATTAACCCTGCTGACACCATAGTTTCTAACTTGCAAGTTTCTGTAACATGATTGCAGTAATTGTAAGTGCATTGGAGTGACTGCTTCACACTAACACCGCTTCACTGGACAGTTTACAGAAAAATTACCAAAGAGCTTATTCCTGTATGTGCTCTAAGGAGGTTGACTATTAAGCCATCAGTTACAGTATACACTTCCAATGTAGTCAGAACTCTTATATTTCATTCCTTTTCTTCTAGTAGGGTATCCTGGTTTCAGCTGGGATAGAGCTAATTTTCTTCCTACTGGCTGGTACAGTGCAGTGGTTTAGATTTAGGATGAAAATAATGTTGGTAACACTCTGAGGTTTCAGTTGTTGCTAAGCAGTGCTCATACTAAGTCAAGGACTTTTCAGCTTCTCACATCCTGCCAGCAAGAAGGCTGGAGGTGCTGGGAGGGGGCCAGGGCCAGCCAGGGCAGCTGACCTAAACTGGCTGAAGGGATAATTCCATACTATATGACATGCTCATCATATAAATCAGGGGGAGTCAGCCAGGGAGCAGCCGCTGCTCAGGGACTGACTGGGCATCGGTCAACAGGTGGTGAGCAATTGAATTGTGTGTCATTTGTTTGTTTGGTTGGGTTTTTTTTTTCCCTTTCCTTTTCTGTTCCCCATGCCACTGTCGGGTTAGTAAGAAAACAACCCTGTGGTATTCAGCTGCCTACCAGGTCAAACCACAATACAGGGTTTGTGTGTGTTTCCATGCTCAGTTCAAATTTGCTTGGAAACTGATTGAGATCAAGAACTGTAGTTATCTGTGTAAATAGATAGTGATCGCAATAAGTATCTCAAAGAAGGGAGGGAAATCAAGCTCCCTTTTGGGGTGGGAAAGGGGAAAGAAAAACTAATTTTGAGAAAGCAGAGTAACTTACCCTGTTTTGAAAAAATGAGGCATGAAAATGTGACGTTGTAGCAGATATTGATACTAATGTAATTGTTTCTTCTGAGCTAGGGTTATGTAGGTAAACTTTTTCCATTTTTGGCATTCCAACTGGCCTGTCAAAACAGACAGAAAAATATTATTAAATTGTGAATTCTAAATAATAGAGCATTGGATTTTATCCCATTAAATCGGGGAACATAACAGTGATGAACACTGATAATAGAACTTTGCATTAAATCTTTTTTCAAGTAACATACATAAATTTACCTTGAAGATTTACTTAGTTAACATCTTTTCCATTATTTTATTGATTACGTTTCCTTAAGGCTTACTTAACATTGCATCATTCTCTAAAATGAAATTCCATTTTTTGGGTTTTTACTTCAGAATCAGTAGAGGCAAAGTTTTCTATTGCTGTGCTAGAATTTTTAAATAACTATCCTAAGAAAGGTTGCACACAGCAGCTTCAAATAAACAGAACACATGACTGACAAAAGTCTAAGCGTAATTTTTTTCCTGATAGATTGTCAAGTAGTCTTTCCCAGAATTGTATAGTATGCTCTGCAGAATGAAGTACACAGACACGTGCAGCAGCTATTTTACTATTTTATATGTATGTTGTGTTTCAATTCATACCTTAAGGAAAACAAATATGAAATGCTTGAGAGAAATTCTGGAATTTAAGGAGTCTAAACCACATAAGTCAAACAGTTAAACAACAGCACACTTTTTTGGTGACATGACATACTAATAATTTATTCCACACAAGATTTAGGCTACTTCCTTTTTTGTTTACAACTGCTGACATGACAATAAATGTTTCAGTTTGAACAAATATTTTTTCAGACTTTGGTATCTCTTCAAAACTTTTTTCATGCCTTTTAACACATGTTTAAAGCACCAGCACCAAAACTGTAATACAGCATGTAGATTGCAATATGCTTCAAATTAAACTTCTAATTCAAACTAGTTTCAGGCTACGTGTGTTCCATGGGGCACTCCCTACCATGTCACCTGCTCCACACAATGCAAGGAGCACAATACTACTGATAAGAATTACCATCCATAGTACCTGACGTGATGATGACCAGTAACCGGCAGTTACTGCCATCCACAGTTAACTTTAACAGGCCACATAATAGGTGCTATTCTAGTTTTTCAACTTGGTTAAGGGGAGGGTGCGTCTCAATAGGCACAGCAACATAAATTTGCTGTAAATTAAAGGTTGCATTGAATTTAGGGCTAAGTGACAGTCATCAAACTATACCACAATTTAGAAAGTGATTGTGGTAGCAGACAAAACCTCCTACTTATGAAACATGGACTAAACAGATAGACACTGAAGACAGTATTATCTCAAAGACACAATTATGAACCTTAAATAAACTGCATCACTAACAGTAGAATGTATCTGCACTCTACTACTGTAAACCGCTTTGCTTTGCTTGCTGGTTCCTCCTAATGTCACATCTCCACCAGCAAACACTTGTTCTTGATCCTTCCTTCACTGGCAAAAAAAGCCTCATTTTGACTTCTCTAACTTAACTTGCAAGAAAGATGACAATTTCTCTCCTCAACTTTTAAAAACCATACAAAACCAGGTTAAGCCATAACATAAAACCACCCATATCTTTTGCCAGTATGCACACAGATATTAGAAAGAGAAATGGTTTATCAGCTGGGATGTTTTGCATTAACTGCTGTAACGGCTACATTGGTGATGAATGGAATCAAACAGGAAACCTATACACCTGTTTTCAGTTTTCTAGGGAAAAAGCTTATCAGACCAGAGGAATTTGAATGAGAGCCAACCTTCCCCATCTCTACCCCATCCCCAGCAAAAAAGAAACAAACCAACCAACCAAACACCAGAACACAAAAGCAAAAAACAACCACCCACAAAAGCACAACTGAAAAGAGTGTCTGCTGATATGGAGTTAACCAGGACCCCCCACATGCTGAACCCATTGCTTCAAACTGACATCAGTGCAGATGGGCTTGAGCTTTCTAGCTGCTTGATATGCAAGCTTTTGTAACTGTCTGCAATTTTGCAGTGAATTAATTTTTCAGACAAAGCGGTTATGTCTTGAAGAAGTACTCTCTGATTCTACCAACATCAAAAAATACAAATGGTCCAACTCCTCCAAAAATGAAGAAAACCCTTTTGTTCTCTCCCAACCGTCAGCTGTCTTTTCCCTAGTTCTCACTGCAGTTTCACATTCTCCTCACTGGGTGACAATGCTGCCAGCAGCACCTTGTTGCAACTCTTCAGCTTGCCAAAGTACACTTTCTGGATACTTCTATTCCCCAGAGCATGGTCAATAGCTCCCCAAAAAGGGGAAACTATCCTCCTCTTCTATTACAATGCACTCCAACCCAGTCTTCATTAAGAAGGGCTTAAGAGTGCAAAACAAGAGAAGCAGAACAGTTTCCACCAACCACAAGAGCAGGAAGCGAGAGAAGATGAGGTAGATTTTAAGCACCGTATTACACGTGAACAAATGACACGACTAGCATATCACCTGTGGTCTCCACAGAGAGCCAGCTGTGTACTGAAAATCTAAGATAAGAGTTGACTTAAGAGACACTTTTTATCATGCATAATGTGGGAAAAACCACAAGGCCAAGAAAACTATGTTGAATGAACTGGTAATACTGAAGTACCAGCCTGTTCCTTTCAGAAAGGTAATTGGGAAGTATGGCTCATGATCCCATGATATTTTTCCAATATTAATAATCATTTAAGGCCTTCATGCTTTTCCAGTTCTCAAAAAAGGAGAATATAAGACAGCATATTTGAGAGGTTAAAGCCTATAAAAACAAGAAGTGGGGAAACAGCCACGACAGGCACCACAGATCACTAACTTCAGATTCCAGACTAAACCACCACAGTGTAATTATAGGTGATAAAGGTAGAAGTCACTAAAAGGGAATTCCCTTGCCAGGACTATCACAGAATTATATACGGTTGGAAGGGACCTCTGGAGATCATCTAGGCCAACCCCCCTGCCGACACAGGTCCACCTAGAGTACAGTTTTATATAACACAGAGACTATGTTTAACTGTTTTGTTGACCATTCAGATTTTGAAACAATAAGTCCAGTATCGTGTTTTGCTCAGATACAGCTTTCCTTGTATTCTTTAGGCTTGATGTTAGCCAAATCTACAGAAACAGGCCAATCTGCATTTGTTTTTTTCTGTCATCAGACATGGTCATAAAACGGTCCAGGCTGGAAGGGAACTCCGAAGGTTTAACCTCTCCACATTCAGCAGGGACACCCCCAACTAGGTTGCCCAGGGCCTTGTCCAGCCTCACCTTGACTATCTCCAGGGAAGGGGCCTCAACCACCTCCCTGGGCAACCTGTTCCAGTGTTACACACCACTTCTTCATAGTGAAGAACTTATTCCTAATATCCAATCTAAATCTGCTCTTCCCCAGCTTGAAGCCATTGCCCCTTGTACCTGTCACTGCACACCTTTNGTGAGGATTGTTCTGGCCCAGGTGCAGAACCCTGCACTTGCTCTTGTTGAACCTGATGAGGTTCATCTCGACCCACCTCTCCAGCCTGTTCAGGTCCCTCTGGTGTATTGACATCACCACACAGCTTGGTGTCATCTGCAAACTTGCTGATGATGCACTCAATCCCTCTTATCTACATCATTAATAAAAATGTTAAACAGTACTGGTCCTAGCACGGACCCCTGAGGGACACCACTTGTCACTACTCTCCATCTAGACCTTAAGCCATTGAGTACCACCCTCTGGATGTGACGATCCCTCCAGTTCCTTATCTGCTGAACAGGCCACCCATCAAATCCATATCCCTCCAATTTGGTGAGAAGGATGTTGTGGGGGACCATGTCAAAGGCCTTACAGAAGTCCAGACAGATCACACCCATAGCTCGTCCCTTAGCTACTGACACAGTCACACTATCATAGAGGACCACTAGGTTAGTCAGGCAGGACCTGCCCCTAGTAAAGCCATGCTGGCTGTCTTGAATCATCTCCCTGTCCTCCATGTGCCAACCTGGTCAAATCCAGGTAAAGCAGTGTGCATCAGGCATCGTTTAATGAACCTACATCCAAAGAAATAATCACATAAGGGATGCTCTCCAGAGTGCAGATTATCAAGCCACAATGATCTGCGCAAGTATAGCATTACCTGGTGCCAAATTTCACAGCAGAATTTGCTGGAGCAGTCACAGCTAGCACTTTTCACTGCAAGAAACTGGTTCAGACACACACCTTCAGGCAAAAACGAGCTGCCAAAGCACGTAAGATTCTGCTTCTGATCTTGTGTTCCTGTATAATGCTAGGTCCGCCCACACTGATAAAAACCAGGTAGCACAACCTAGATGAGACTATGACAATTAACAAGGGTGAGGCTCAAATGGGTAAAGAAGCCTGTGTTCACGTTCTTCACTGCTGCAACTCGCTTCTTTCCAAAGCCTGAGTTAGTATCTGCAGTGCGTTGTAAGCATGCCCTTGCAATGATATTCATTGCTGCTCTAGGGACCAGGAGGTAATTTTTTTTTTTAACAAAGGAAAACAGCTCCTGCAAAAAGCTGGGTAGACGAGTCCTTTGAGTTATTGCCTCAAACTGAACTTGCAAAAATATCTAGATATTTACTGTGAAGCAAATATGGATTGAGAAAGTGCCCTTTTAAAAGAGTAATTACATTTTTTCTTACTGCATATAGTTTAGACACCACTGTAAAATGTTCACTTGATTTATGAGAACTGATACAAATCTGTTACTGAAAAGGATATGAATTCAGCAGAAGCATTTTTCTTCTTCCATCTCCTACTCTTTATTATGGGACTGGAGAGAGAAACGAAGTAAACCAAAAGCTTCCCGTTTAGTTATTGGCATGCTGGGAATACAGACAAATACACTCAAGATCCAATTCAGGGAAATTCCTCACGAATTTGAGAGTTTAACAAATATTTTTTCTCCTAAGTATTAATTTTTTTTTTGTATCTTTGGCAACTGCTGAAGCAATTGTAAGACTAGGTGTCACACAGCATATCAAAAAATTTCACGTAGGCTAAATCAGTTTCCTGTGTCAGACAGGAGTGAAAAGCAGAGGCCTAGAAGGCAGATGTGGAAGGCATAGAAAGTCAGGTACCCAGAAAAACTCTCCTAGTCTCCAAATATACGCAGCTTGGGAATTTCCTGAACCAATGCAGTTCTCCAGTCAGACGATCAGAGAGCGTGCTCCAAAAATAAGAACTTGGGTGTTGACTTGTAATGTTATCCAGCTACTTTTAGTGATCTGAAACAAGCTGGACTTGCAAGGTTACTTCTACAGACTGAAAGGGAATGCCTTTTGTACCCCATTCTGAAGAAAAGACTAGTTCCTTATGTGAAAAAAACCTACATGTTGTACAGGAGTAGAGAATTAGTGACTAGAGAGTTCTTCCTCCTTCACGTGAAACCGTATGCATCACTGGTTAAGTGACACAGGCAAGTGGATCCTTTAACTGAAGTTAGAGTAACTGAAGCACAGAAGTTTGAGAACGCAAATGCATCTCTAACTCAGAAAAGCAAGAGAAAAGACAATAGTTTTATTTTTGTATATGCACAGGCATACATACCAATTGCTTCTTAGCTTCCAGCTTTCACTGGCTTTTCACAAATTAAGAAAGTTTTTTAATATAACGCTTGACAAAGTTAGTGTCCATGTAACATACTACACAGAGCAAACACCCCATCTAACTTTGAAATCTAACTTAGATCCCATACAACAAACCATAACTTTTCCAAACAGTTAGCAAGACCCCATATACAAAACACCACTAGCAAAGTCTTATCCAATCATGTCACCGACTGTGATTTGAATGAATCTAAAAGTGTAATAAACTTATTTGCTTTGGCAGCATTTTGCTGTATAGCATGATATGTGAACAAAACCAGAGGCAGATCTGGACTAAACATCAATTTACTGTCAAGTTTCTTACATTTAGCAAGCTCCAAGGGAAACGAAACTTTCATTTTGTAACATTTTTAAAAAATATCCAAGTCTCAGACTCTCACAAATAGGAATGTATCAAATGTACCATGTCACCATTTGGCTACACATTATAGGTACCTTTTAGGTACTTTCAGAATTTGTAAAAATATTTGTTTGAAATGTAAGAAAAACAGTGATTTGGATGAACTCACTAGTTGCTAAAATTGTCCACTACTTTCTGCTAAAATTATTAGAGTTCTTGAAGAAAATAGATCAGTTTGCTAAACTTCCCATCCTCTGATGTTACTTCAAGTATCATAAGATCTGAAGATCTGCAAGAAGGTATCAAATATTTGATCATTACGAAGCAACTGCTTTCAAGGCCAGCTCACGCTTTCATAGAATATCCTGCCAAATACTTGAACTCACAAGCAAGAAACATGAAAATGTTTCAAGAATCCCCTAAGGAAAACATTTCAAAGGAGATGCTAGGTGAGACTGTTTATCAACAGAAAACCAAAAGACAGGTTTTCAGAATACTATCCTACCAACGAAAAAACTTTGTCTAGCGAATGGGACCTTGCTCAAATTGAGTAAAACAAGGATCTTCATTCACCACAGAAGCACATGTTGATCAAAGACTAAAATACCACTTTTGCTAGAAGTATCATTTCATACATTACCATTCATTTCTATGAAGAGGTAGCATATCAACTTCATCTTTAAAAATAATTCCACATTTTAAAATGTTGATGGTAGGCAGTTCTAGCTTAATATTGTTTTAGTATCCTAAAATACACAATACCGTAGTGCTCTATTACCAAAAGTTACTTCTACCAAAAATTTAACTGTGAAGAACTTACAAACTTAATTCAACTCTGACTATATCAAAAATAAACACAATTGAAGGCAATGTATCAAAATTTATGAAGATTCAAGTCCTCCCACAAAGCAGACCTAAGAACTGAATATAAACTGCCCTGCAACAGTCATCTTCAGTCTTTGCCCAGATGGGCCACCTGCAAGAGATCTAATATGAAGACTTGTCTCAAACGCAGAAGGACATATAAGTTATGACTGTTCTGCCAAAATAGCCTCTGAACAACCAACTCCTAAAGCTATGGAAGGTGATGTAATGGTTACTGTTTGTGTTGTTAGAACACCTCAATTATTCCATTCCCATTTAACAAGGGAGAGTAACAGATTGAAAGAGATTACAGAGGAACAGAACACAGCTAAGAAAATAAAGGCAGCTAGTTGTGGGGCTGGCTTTGGGTGGAGGGTTTTTTCTTGTTTGTTCTCTTTGAAGCCCCAAATCTCTAATATTCAACTTACTGCAGAATTTGTTCCAGAGGAAGACTGGTGTTGCTTCAGAAACACAAGCAGTAGGCATCCACATTAAATAACCAAATGAGTATTCCACTTAGTGCAAGCAGTCCCCTGGAGCAGTGATACAGGAGAATCTGCATCAGTTCCACCCCATCCCCGCAGGCTTAATGTATACAGAGAGCATTTTGGAACTCTTCAAGTGAACTAAAGATTTGCACATCTTAACACGCAGCATCCATTTCCTTTGATAAATGAGATTATCTGGACTGCCTTCAAAGTGGTAGAATATGGTAGTGTTTATTTTATATTAAAACAGCATTAAAACCTCCCAACTGTTATAAAACAAAAGTAAAAGGCCATTGTAATCTCATCTCCAGGTGGAGCACAAGAAGTGTCTACAGCACTTATTTATCAGCTTTATACTGATTTTCTGAGATCCCTAGATAAAACAACTTTCAATAAATATTACTGCTGCTCACAATGCCGTGTTTTTGAAACATCTGATTAAGCCCACACACTCTTCGTAGACCAAAAACGTCACAGGAAGAATGAGTTCGCTTACAACTGAAATTAAATATTGCAACTTGCTTTAGCCTAGGAATGATACATGATGATAGCTCAGCATAAACATGAATCTTGAACAAGCTTGCTCTACTAAATGCTACACACTACCTGTTCAGTAAACACCGCTTAAGTGCAATAATTATTCTGAAACTAAAAATGCATTTTATGCCTTTTCTGAAGCCCATTATGAACGAAGAAAGTACAGAATTTGAATGTGACCCCACTGTCTACTTGAAAAGGCAAAAAAGCCAAACCCATAGATTTGCATAATCTGACTTTCAAGGTGCTCATCACTTGCAGTTTGTTCCCACCATAAGGTTGAGTTACTCAGCATTTCTCAGAGTTGGCTCACTTTTACTTAAATGTCTAAGTACAGATTTTAAATTCAACTCCAGGACTTCATATTGAAATCTTTTCTAAAACTGGTTTTGACATCTCACTCAGGTTTTAATAAATTGGAAGACAATTTTTTTACCAGAGATTATGATTGAAACTATAACAGAGAAATTAATTATCATATATGATATCATTAGAAAAAAAAATAAAAAATAAACAGACGAAGTTTTAACAAACAGGTTCCCTATTTTAACTGACAGAAGACAGTAATCCCCTAGTGCAGTTCTGCATTTACTGTATGCAGCACTTCTTAAGAGATTTGCACTACTTTAATGCTGTACTGAATCTACACGATTTAGTGACATTAATTGTTTGGGGGGGATGGGGGTGTGTGTGTTATTTTGAGGTTGAGGGGGGTTGTATAAGGGTTATTTTTAGAAAACTACTCTATGCAAAGAATATACAGTTACAGCTCCTCTACTTTCAGATACACAGAAGTATACACCACGTCAATACACAGAATACACAGGAGCTTCATTGCACATCTCTGTAGTGCTGTACGATGGCCTTTCCTACAGACAAGGGATACTATATTTTTATTAATAATCCATGTTTTTTCTGTAAATAAAGCAGCCTTTCATCCAGCAGCAGCGCTGGCTGAGGATGGCGGAAGCAACACTGTGGTAACTCACACCTGGGCTGCTTTCTTTCTTTGAGGTTAAACTGTTAATAAAATGTTTGAAATGTCCTCAGTGCAGTTTGCATTGTGTCGAAGTAATCATGCACAGATGCCATATCTCCAGAACTGATTTTGACCCATAACAAGGTAAATGATTGTAGCTACTTATACACAGTAACCAGTTACTGGTAAGAAAAGTCAAGACTGGAGTAGTTCTCAGATGATGTGATTACATTGTTGAAATTGTTAAACCTACTTCCTCCTGCCATTCTTAAATCTTTTAGAGAAGTCACACAAGGTTTCCTGTGTAAGTCACTACATTCATACAGCAAGCAGCTGCAACATGGAGCATGGAGCAAGGTTCCCAGACACTGTTCTACTTGAGGTTATATTTTCACAACTTTACCTTAATAACTGTTCTCATAACTACAGGTCCACTGACAAAAGGTTTTTTGCCACCAACAGCAGAATGGACATGATGGAATAGATGCTCTCTGACATGAGTTACGCACAAGGAGGAAGGTAACCTCACCTCAGTACATTAACTTCTAGACTAAACACTGTTTTCACCCTACACAGCAGCTGTACAAGTACCTAAAAATTAAATGCAAGTACCTACACTACCAAGACCATGGCAGCTGATTGGTTGCTACATGATGTACATTATTCAGTCTGAAACTGAATACACCAGTTCTCTGCACCAAGTAGCTCAACCTACATTTACAGACAGTCTATTGATGCACTTTATGTATACAACCTTCTTCATTGGTTTTAAATGCTCTTGAGATGTTTTTTGGTTTTTTTTTTTTTTTTTTTCTATTTAAGTAAACAGATCAAAAGACTCTTCAACTTACTGTTCATGGAAATCCAGCATTGGTGGCTCAAACCGGAGAGGTCGGCAATTTCCCCGATATAGGGATACACTGCAAAAAAAAATACACTGTAAAAGATATTGTTAAGTGATACAATGTTGCTCCCTTCCCATCTCAAATTGCCCTTTCTTCACAAAACATTCATTCTTACTAATAACAGAGCAAGTAATTCAAAAGAAAAATTGGCCTGACAAACTTATCCCATCAGAATACTGTAATTTTACCAGTCACTTACATGATTATGTGGTGTCTCCAAGAAAGATTATGTAAGAGTATGCCTCTTGGAAATGGACATAATTGAAGTGTTATTTTCTCTCTGTATGGTGATGGCTAAGTGAAATGGTAACCTACATAGGTTCATATCTTCCTCAATGTATAACAGTAACTTACATATGCATACTGAGTTTTTCTAGCTATATCTACACTAGTGTGTAAACAATCTTGGACCTAATTTTATGGTACTGAGGCCATATGGGAGAAAACAGCCCACATCTACACTGTTAAAAACTCAGTCTCCAGAAGACACATACTCTGCTCTGGAATCATTCCCTAGCTTTGCCTATACTACCCTTGCACTGGGAACTCTTTAGGAGAATGCTAGTAGGTGAAGAATAAAGCTTTAATACCATTTGAACAACCCAACAGTGAAGACAATGAAACACCTGGAAGCATTCTTAACTGCTGTTTATTTTACCAGTATAGTCATAGAATGATTCAGGTCAGAAGAGACCTCAAAGATCAAGTTCTAACTGCCCTGCCATGGGCAGGGACACCTCACACTAGAGCAGGTTGCTCAAAGCCCCATCCAGCCTGGTCTTGAACACTCCCAGGGATGGGGCACACACAGCTTCTCTAGGCAAATAGTCACATAGAGCACAACCACTAACCCACAACAACATAAGTAACAAGAAAAAGTACAAAACAACTTCATTGACTGAAAAATTTTCTTATTCAGAATGATGTGATCGTGACCACACTTAAGTACTTCTGTAATTCAGTAACACTTTATTTCACACTGAGCAAAAAATTATAATAATAAAATAAAATAAAACAAACAGGAAGACAATAATGTAAAAGAAATAAGTATTTTATATATATATATAATATATAATTAATATTTGGTTTTATATGTTACACATTATATAATGATAAAAAGAAATAAATAGGAAAAGCTAGAGAATGGCAACTCTCTAGTAGATGCCAGAATATTTACAGTATTTACAGACGTGATAATGAAGAACTTTCTTTCAAATGCATTGAAAATACTGTCAAGAGTACTTAACTTGCACCATCAGGACACACACATTTCTCCACATCTATGAGAAGTTTAAGCAACATTTTCTCAGACTGCATAGCTGTATTATCCTGGACAGCTATTTAGACCACACAGGGTTTAAATGGCTAAAGTTTGGTAAATGCAGCTACACCATAATGAATGCCAACTACTATAATAAAAGTAGCAACTGTAATAAGATTCAAATGGGAACAAGCAATATTGGAATTCCCAAACTTTGCCTACTGAGAGGCTCCACAAGAGTCAACTTGCAGCAGACTTACAAGATGATAATGTCTGCTCTGCTGGGCACTTGCTCACTGAAGGCTGGATACACCCATGGGTAGGGCAACTTTGCAGCATAAATGTCATTTAAGTTAATTACTATTGTGTGCACGTAGAGCTATGGCTTCCAGGCTTATACCAGAATTTAAACATTTTTCTTTCCCTCCAAGTTTTTGAGCCTTCAAAGTCAAGAAGAAGAACATGAAAAGGAAAAGACATCTGAATGAGATGACTACTGACATCTGCTCACAAGCCCCAGCAGACCGAAAATTGGCCAGCAGTCATCTGAACCTATGAAGTTTCAGGAATTGCTAGTTTCTGGCAATGCCTTAAGGTGGTACCAACACTTTTTCCTTTCTGCAAGAATCTTGATTTTAAAAATGAGACTTCAGAGTGAACTACACACAGTGTCTGACGTGATCATTACCCTAGCTGTACCATCCACTCTGTCATGCAAGTGACAGGGCATTTACCTCAGCTACTAACTACTGTACTGCCACAACCCAGGAGCAACCTACTACCAGAAGCAATTCACTTTAGTGCAACTTCATCTCTGAATAAGGTTAGGCACAGACGCAGTTATAAAGATGGTCAAACTATCAACACTTGGTAAGTCTGTAGGTGATAAGGATGTCCATCTGTGCTGAGATGCCTACGGACGTTCTGTAGCACTTCCATAATGTTTTGCTGTTTATCACAGAGTACTAGACACTCGTAATTTTAAAATAATCTGTCCACATCTCTGCATTTGGAGATGAAGAACTGCTTGTCAAATATAGTAGTTAAAGACTTCTGCAAAGTTAGGCAGTAACTGTTTCTCTGTATCCTCACTTTACCTTTCTAGCTGTTCTGGGATTTCTGGAGGAGGTTTGTGCTTTGCGGAATCTTATCTGTACCATCTTTAATTGCTACTGTGGAAAATTCAAATCTAAACATTATTCTACATGTATTTTTCCCACATTACTTTACCAGTTGTTTAAAGGTTTTATTTCCTCTCCCGTGTTATAAATCGTCAAGAAATAAAGACAACGACATTTAACCATCAAACAGCAGGAGATCTCAGGATTTTACGTAGCAACACAAACTCTTAGAAAGCCACTACCTTGTTATTTCTATTACCATAAAATAAAATGAAAGTGTGTCCAAAATTAACAATATGAATTCTTAAAATGACAAATAGGCAAATACCTCACAGTGGGTACTTTTTGTGCCAGAATGTCCTTGACAGAACCACCTCAAGGATGGCATTTTTGGCTAAAAAAGTAAGTAACTTATCATATTTCCCTGAGTGCAACTATTACTTATTATTTAAAAATAAGGCTGAGCTGCATATATCAGATATTTATTTACATTTTTATGGTTAAATCTACTTTAGAAATATGTGTATTAAACAGTCTCAGTGAGAAAGTGAGCTCCCACAAAATGTTGACTGCTTCAGTATCTGGCAGTACCAACTGCTTTAATTGCAGATGAACAAAAACACTAGCAACAAAAGTTTTTCATAAACTACACTCAGTTAGTGGTTGGCGTGGTTACACCAGCCTTAACCCTCTATCAGGAAAACACACTCACGATATCAGCCATTAAACTTCAAAGCTAACATTTCCTGAGGGAGGTGTCTGGGGAAAGGCAGGGGAAAGAACAGGGAGAAGCCTGAAAAGATGCACTGTAACCTGACCATGGGCAAGAACAAAACAAATTAAATGGCTAGTTCTTTTGCCTTCTTCCAATTAGTGTTAAAAAGCAGATCAAAGAACGAATAAATTGTCTCAATAGGGAAGAAATACCTGTAAGCTATTCTATGAAGGAGATACTATCCTCTCTAATAAGGACAATGAAAGACATGTCACCTAGAGAAGTTAAGCATTTGGACCAGAAACCCTGAGTTTTTAACAACGCTAATGAAAATATCTAGAAAAATACTTGAAAGAAACACCTATGTAAAACCAGTAACGACACAGAAAGAGAAAAACAGACAGCAGCAAATTCAGTGTTCACTTTCGAATGCGGCATTAGTGATGCAGACCTTTCTCACATTGTGACTGAAGCCCAAACAGGCCAGCACTCTCAAGTGGAATAGACTATTTCCCCTGGTGAACCTGGAGATTCTTCAAATCTGTAAACCCATGTTTTATCAGGACACACTCTAGCACACCAAAATTTCAAACACAGAAAGCAGTCGTCTTAGCTGAAAAGTTAAAATTAAAAACCCTGGAAGCACATCTAATCCAGAGTCTCATTCTCAGGACCAAATTCAGTTGTTTCCCGGGAGACGACAAAATTGCACACAACACCTAGCTCCCAACACAGGAACTTACTTTCTGTCACTGAGGCTCAATAATTTAAACAAGATACTCTGTCATTTAAACCATCTCCATAAAGTCTGACTCTACCCAAGCCGTAAAATACACTACTCATTGTTCTCCCAGCTTCCTAAATTCATGTTTTCTTACTTGCAATCTGACTGGCATACTGCAGCACATAGTTACAGCTGTTTAAGTTCCTGTCCCCAGCTGTGTCTGCAACCATTCTGCGATCCCCCAACAGCTCATGGGAGAATGCAACACATATGTACAGCACAACAGCTCCAGTTCACACTCCATGTACAAACCCATTATTTCTGGCAGGGTAAAATAAGTGACTGGAGCATGAACTGCAGCAAACTGAGCCACAGGCATACATACTTACTTTCTCTGTCACTAGAGAGAGAATCCTGGGCAGGAAGGGCAGGTAAACAGCAACTGGGGTACTAGCATCTTAAACCACTCGTGTCGCTTGTGAGTTATGAATGACCCAAATTCCAGTTGATTTAATATTACAATCCATGACAGGGAAAAACCACAACAATCACTTAGCTTAAGCTACCTGACTTACAGAAATGGAAGTTCTGGAAGTTACTATTAGTTGTACTGCTCTGTAACCTATTTGCTTAGATTGTGTTCTTCTGGAAGCATCAAGGATCATCTTATTTTTCATAAGAGAGAAGCTTGATAATGAAATTTAAGAGATTCTTTAACTGCTATGCAAGGTCTGAGTGCACTACAATGTAATGTGTGCAGGGCTTCACACTAGCAGCTTAAGAGAGCAAAATGGGGAAAATCCCTAGCAAGCAAATTATTTGAAGTGCATCATTTTAATTTCATCTTTAAAAAACTATTTTTCCTTTATCTTACAGCTATGTTCTACGTGACAGTTCGTTGAATGCTATTACGTAAGAAACAAGCTTCACTATTACTGTTCAATGTACACATTAAATACACATGAATATTTGAAGAGTCTCCAGAGGAAAAAAAAAAGCAGCTTCTTTTCCTTCTCAGATACTATTCACGTGTTTACTTTGATAACAGTCTTCAGGGAAGGAGGGGGCGACACACAAACAAATGGGGTAAAATCTATAAAAAATGGCATAATAAAGTTTTTCTTCAAAAGCACCCCCAAGAACTTTTGTAGTAAACAAATCCATTCCTTTCTCAATTAAACTTCAGTAAAACAATAAAAAAAATAATCTACAAGCAAAGTCTCATTTTATTTCCTCTTTTCATATACAGATTACTGTGGTATACACTACAACGGGAATTACAGAATGCCTTCATTTCTTATTCCATATATGAAGTGACAGCTGCCCAATATTAAAAACGGTTTTACATTTTAATTTCCTTGATTTAAGAAAAACTTTATTACTCCTATGAAAAATAGCACAATTTTGCAATAGAATGATTGTATTAAACTTGTAGAAAATCACGCCTACCTTTTCTGTTGATATGAACTGAGGCCTATAGTTGTCTCAGTCTGTAAAAGAAAAAAATATAGTGTTATATATATTCCCTCTGGGTGAGAAAAAACCCAACCATAAGCTGTAACAAGTTAATAGATCAGATCTTGAAAGCTAAAAGGAGAAGTTCTGATCTGGAACAGGAAATGCAAACTGGCTTTTTCCAATTACCTAAACTAAGCCTCTACTCTACCAAAAGACTGTTTGGCCCTGGACAAGAACTGCATCCTGCAAGCTGTAGGAAAATGGCAACTTAACTTAAAAATTAAGAGGAGGAAAAAAGTCCAGGAAGAGCACTGTAGGGAGCAAAAGTAAAACCTAGCATAGATGTAAAAACAAGTTACAAAGAAAAACATATAAAATAAATGGCAGTCAAGCAATTATCTCACCAGTGTAATTTAATGAACAAGTAAACAAAGAATGCTATAATCTCCATTCCCTTAGGAAACTTCATCTCCTTCCCTGCTAATTATCTTCCAGCCTCTATTATTCATACCTTTACTACCACTCTGCTGGACATTATAGTTAATTACATGAAAACAAGGTGGGTAGGTTGTCTAGGAAATTCTGACTGGTTCAGAAGGCTGCATGTGGAATATCCTCCTGATACAGCCACTGCTAAAACATACCTGACTGAAAAATTCTGTCTTCTGCATTTGGGGATCAAACCAAAGATTTCAGTCCTTCTCTTAACAGGATTTCATGGCCAAGACAAATATTTATCTTCTGGGAGTGGGAAGGAAGCTTACAGGTCTGATAAAGTCTATAGTGCNTTATTGACCCTCCAATTTGTATCAAACTAAAGAAAGTTGAAAGAGTACTATTACATTTACTTATTTTACAGTAGTAAATAAATTAAGATAATCTGTTTGTAACCTGAAGATTTATTTCTAGTTTTTGATGTCTAGGCAGAGCATCAATTAACTTTTTAATTTTAAAACTGAATATGCTGAAATAAAGGGGCAGACAGCCTCACTAAAGGGACATTAAAGGAGGAAGGGGTTCACATGAAATTATGTTTTGCAGTACAGAACGATCAGTGCAGTATTTCCTCACTGAACAGAACGCTAAGAGACAAGGTAAGCTGTCTTATATTGCCATATTATAATTTAAAAATCAGCAGATTTTCATTTAAACTTAACAAGCTTTTATTTAAGCTTATATATTTGTATCTTAATTAGGAAATTAGGGCGCTTCTTATTTTTCATTAAAATACACTGGCTTGCAAATGCTTCCATTAAGTTTTCCTAGTTAAGGCATACTAGTGACATACTGACAAGCTTTTAGTTCAGCTCATTAATTGCTAATGTCACCTGCCATTTTCTATGTCCAGTAAGACATAAGCACTTACAATCTATAGTGAATGATTTCAGAATACTAAGAGAAATTAATTTAAAATGAGAAAAGAAGACATTTAAAATCAGTTTTAATGTATTGATGTATGCTTAAGATACAAAATGTTTTCTAGTTCAAACTTCCTAGGAAGTACTGCCTAACAATTTAATTGATTAGCTCCAAAAGATCAGAAAGAACAGATCTCTGCCTTCCATACCTTATTTTTTTCCTCACTCGAAAGGTGAGAGCAAGCCTCCCAGTTTTAAGTTAACACCCACTAATTGTTCAACTTAAAAAATAGACAGAAAACTGAATCAAAGTGAATCAGCTGAAAATATTTTCTCTCCATCCAAATAGGACCTATGCAACCCAAAGCTGGGTTAACACTTCCTGCAAGCACTTGTTCAAAACATTAAGCCAGTGATTTCTTCTAGTTCACAACAGCATGGTTCTATAAGCTCTGTGGAAAATATGTAGTTGAGCATTTTAAAAATTGTTTTAATAAGCTTCAAACACTACTTATAATTACATATGCTTATTCTTACTCTCTGCTTTTTTATCATAAATCTGACAACCATGAGTAACTGTCTTCCCTTCCAATTTTATTGTATTTTTGTTTGTTTTAAACCGTATAACTATTGCCTACAGCTTGCAGAAGTATCCATTCTCTGTAAAAACATATCAGTCTTTACCTGGCTCTGAGGGTTCTGCAAGCAATGCTGTGCAGCCTACTCAGTAGAAAGAGTAGTGCTTGCTGATAAGGACGAAAGAGCCTGAGCTACCTGGCTGCAGCTTATCTGGTATGGTATCTCAGGGTATCTCTCATGGTATGCTCATCTTCCCTACAGCAGTTATCATTGATCTAGGCTAACAGACAAACTGCTCAGGAAGGCTTTCTGCACATCTCTGATGTAGCAAGTGGTATGCTCCAAGTGTTGATGAAGAAGTTTTAGATCTGAAGATCCATGCAATACAATCACTAATGCAGATGTACCCTAAAATTACCCAAATCCATTTTGTGTATTCTCTACCAACTGCTAATCCTCCCTCCCAAACCACTGCATACGCCCCTCTTTTTTTTTTCTACAGCCATTCTTCTGATTTCGCCAGTTCCATTCTTCCCTGCCATACATTCACACCATTGACTTTCCTGCCTACTGGAGGGAGAAACCCAAAAATTTCTGAGACTGTGTTCCAGTGAAACACTGTTATACAACTGCACTGGTTTGGGCTGGGATAGAGTTTGCTCTATAGTAGCTATTATAGTACTGTGTTTTGGATTTGTGCAGAAAACAGTGTTGACAACAAGGGAATGTTTTAGCTATTGCTGAGCAATGTTTGCACAGAGTCACAGCCTTTTCCATTTCCCACAGCACCCCACCGGTGAGCAGGCTGGGGCTGCACAAGAAGCTGGGAGGGAACAAAGCTGTAGCATCTGACCCCATCTGACCAGAGAGATATTCCATACCATACAATGTCATGCTCAGTCTATAAAGCTAGGGGAAGGAGGAGGAAAGGGGGAACATTCAGAGCAATGGTGTTTGACTTCCCAAGTATGATGGAGCCCTGCTTCCCTGGGGATGGCTGAACACCTGCCTGACCATAGGAAGCAGAGAACCAATTCCTTGGTTCGCTTTACTTGTGTGTGCCGCTTTTAAAACTTTAAACTGTTTTTATCTCAACCCACAAGTTTTCTCACTTTTACCCTTCCAAATTCACTCCCTCATCCCATCAGGGGAGAGTAAGTGAGAGGCCATGTGGGGCTGGGCTTCTGGCTGGGGTTGAATCACAAAAACCAAACTTACTTGACGAAGTTAATAGGTGCCTAAACACCCTTACCAATGTCTTTGAAAGTGTATTATTCACTACAGTTAAGTACAACATCCCTTTCAGTATTTTTTTTTTAGAAACATAACTAAAGCACATAACTAAATTACCAGTAGTTACCTGACAGTCAGATGATGGAGCTAACAGGTTCAGATCCTGTGACAGGGCAACCAAAATAGTCATTACCAACACTGTCCCATCCTTGACACCTAAGCTTTGGCTCTAACAAGAGAGCACCTTCTATTAAGTTTTAAATTATTCTGTAGAGAAAGATGCTCTTAAGCATCATAGCTGGCAGTTTAACTAGTCTTAGTCTAAGACCCCACCCAACTTTTAGACAGAGGGCACAAGAGACCAGATTTAACTCGAGAAAAATACAGAAACAAATGGAAATACACATCATTGACAACAGCCAAACTACTACATAGCCATGGCTGTAGTTAACTGTTGGGAGTTAAATTATCTGGCTGATCACACAGTCCACTTGCTATGAAAATATTAGTCTAATATCTGTACATAAAGTTAAAAATCACAAATCATTTCGCCAGGACACCATATGTCCAAAATATATTTAAGAGCAAATATTCACTGAAGAGTCATACTTATAAGGGAAAGCCTGGTTTTTGTTTTCAGATGCAGATGTCTGCTAAATAGAAACAAAATAAGTTCATTTTACTGATATTTTTGTGTTTTGAGCAGGGATTGTTTGCTTTTTAGTTTGTTTGGGGTTTTTTTTTGTGGGTATTTTGTTCTTTGGATTTTGTTAGGGGATTTGTTTGTTTATTGTTTGTATTTTTCTTTACTTATTTTTTTAAATCAGGGTCAACCAAGAGCAAACAAATACCATACCAACTTCAGCAGCTCATCAACCATAGCATCATGGAACTAAACCGAAAATAAATCTCATGTGGCAGTTTCTATAATTACCACTCATTTTTATTACACGTCAATCTTTAGAGTCATGCGGTAAATAAAAACATACAAATGTGTTCAGTTACATATTTGAAATAGTTTGTGTTTTTCTTTAAATTTGATCTTCAAGTAAAATTGTGGGTACAGTGTGCTGCAGACTGGCATGCTATTTTTCCTGTGTGACTGCATAAAACTGTAAAATATAAATGCCAACAACTAAAACCATGTAACAGATAATCCACTAACTAAAGTGTAGTTTTTGTTGAACACTGCCAGTTTATCAGGCAAAGAGAAATAAAATTATGCTCTTTAATAAATACAGTTTATTCTTTTCTCCTGTAAAGGATATACCTGTAGTAGAGTAGCATTAGCAAAATACGGTTTATAGGAAAAATTTATTAAATCTTATCTGTATGGGAAAAGTAGTAAAAATAACAAAAGACTATCTTGCAATTTAAAGATCAAGAAGGCATGTGCACACTATCAATATTTCAAGAGACATAATAAAGTTAGAGAGAAAAATTCAATTGGAATAATGTCCTGATCCAACTGATTGCCTAAGAAACAAAACATAATGTCAGCACAAAGAAATAGTAAAAATATACAACTAAGTGGGAAAAAGAAGTGGGGGGGAGGGGG
>VZTM01015597.1:10912-23678 GCA_013400555.1 Jacana jacana | reverse complement strand
TGATCTGATGCCCATAACATGCAAACGGTAACACCACAAAATTCCTGTCACTAAGCAAATATATTAATTCTATCAGTGGCAACTAGAGGGAAGTCCTAGTCCCTCTGCTTTCTTATGAGCTGTATGATGGTTTAGACCTGAAGAATTCCATTCTCCTTATTTATAACCTAAAATAATAGTCTGGAACAGATAATTTAGGTTCAAACCTCACCTCTAAAGTCTTTAAACAGCAAATTAAGAATGTTCTGTTTATTAAGCACGTTTAAGTTCTAAATACTTCTTCTCATTACTCCTGTTCCTTCTTCCATCCAGCAATACCTGTGCAAAGGAAGATGCACAGAAGTCTTCCCCATGTGAAGAGAGAAAGGGCATAAAGGAAGGAAGATTCCATAAGCTTTCAACTCAAGGACCATTGCTCTATTCATTGCACTAATTTTCAATGTAGCCTATTTCTATTATTAACTCCAGACTGCAGGATTTTGAACGCTAGATAGTTCAAAGGTGAAGTTTTCCTGTTATTTATCAGAACTGAAAGTCATCTGCAAAGCACAGAACTACAGCATCTCATTGCAAAGTAACTCTAGTAATCCAGATCATGGCAGAAAGTCTGTGATCAGCTGAAAATAAATACTTTCTGAAACACCTTATCTTGCCACCAAAACAGAAGGAAAAGAAAAGCCTGGAAGCTACCTTAGTTCCTATGGTAAAGGAAAGAAGAAGAAAAGGTGCAAGGAGGAAGCCTAGAAAGTTTTGCTGTAAAAACTTTTTTTGGTGCCAATTATCATATTGACAGACATTCATCTAAAACACATGTATACAAGCTGCATAAGAGTGAATGCTGCTAAGTGCAGCCTGTCAATTCTTATCCCAATGCAGAAAAACCACAAAGATATGTAGATTTTAAGTAATCTCATTAATTTAACAATTAGTAAATGACATGAAGTAGAACTAAAATATTTGTTAATCTCTCCGGTTTCTTACGCGTATGGTTTTTTCTTTAAAAAGTTTACATTCCCATCGGACATGTACATTTTTTAAAAAAATTAAGGACACATGTATTTTAAGCTAGTAGATCCTCATCAAGTACTTTAAAAGAAACCCAAACCAACAAAAAGAAAAAAAAACCCAAACCACCCCACACACAAGACATGACATCAAAAAAAAATAACATTTTGAACAAGGGAAATATTGTAAATATTCTAAGTGTAAACATGAAAACAACTACTGGATAAACAAACTTCCATGTTAAGCAACACTGGACATCAATAATAAAAAGGTACTGACACTACTTCTGTGCACCACCTGGTATGCTGTAGAAGTGTGTCAATTAAAAAACACTAAAACCAGTGTGAAAAAAAGATTACTGGGAAAACAGTTAAGAGACTGAACCATGCCAGATTCACTTCCATAGTTATACGTGAGAAGATAAGTAGTTTAAGTGAAAGACATAATGCTCTTGGGTACTGCATATGGAATACATGCATCAATATGGCACCTTCTAGGAACAGCAGATAAGCTTTATTAACTGTTGGCATAAAGTCAGGAATATGCCTCTTCCACAAATAACTATACAAGACTAATTCATTTGTCCTGTAATAGCTCACCATTATAACACTAGAGTGTTATAAAAAGTTATCATTTTTGTCTTTTCTAGGCTTCTAACAGACCTTTCAATGTTTGAAACAGTATGACCACATCATAACTTACGGTAGAAACCAGTTATCCTTCCTACGCTATTTTACATATATAAATATATTTATTTATATCATATTTACTGCCCCTCTCAAAAAAAATTTGCACAGAAACATCTTACAGCTACCAAAGACAGACTAATCCAAGTCTTAAAGAACTCAAAGTACATCCTTTACTGACTCAGAAGTCACTACATGACACAAAGTAGTATACAATGTAAGGATAATTGACTATTACATAAAGATGCATCGCTGACAATAAATCTGAGTTAGCTACTGGTAATTACTGTTCCCAAATCACTAAAATCTCATATTTTCATATCTCATTATTTTTCCCACCCCTTTATTAGTCAGGATTTCCAAATCAACACACATTATAAGCTTTCTATTGCATTTGGTTTTTACAGTTATATTTTCAAAACTGTAGCTTTAAAAAAAAAATTAATTATATTTAGAAAATTCCTTAATTGTAGCTCCCGAAAATCACTAACACTGTTAACTTCTGCCACTAAATAAATCATCTGCTATTGGAAAAATGAAACAATTGCGTATTAACTACTGAATTCATGAATGCAGTGGGACTTCAGAAAGCACTAGGCTATCAAGCATAGTAAGTTCCAATAAGGAGTCCTCCCAAATGTATTAGTATAGCTACATGTAATACAGCACTATTTCAGAAATGGACACAGTAATTGCATAGAAGCTATTATAATCATTAACATTACACGCACACACACACACACACAAAATCAAGCAAAACGGCAACTTCACTCCAGAGGGGTTTAGCATTTAGAGACTAGAAACTTTCAAAGCAGCTCTGCAGCTGAGAACAATCTACAACCCTTTCATGGTAGAGATGCTGTTGAATGTTAGAGTGAAAAGTTAAAATGGTTATGTTCTACCTATCCCAGATTTCTCTATTCTTCCCATGTGATTTAAACATTTTAACAGAACTAGTTTAAAAGCAATAAAACCAAATAAAGGTGTCTGTGACATTAATGGAAAATTCTTTGTAGAGCACCCATTCTCTGCTCTGCTTAACATCCCATGGTTTTCCAATGCCTTGGGGTTGTTTCCAAATTTAAACTGTAGCTATGCTGAGCTCCTTCCTGAAGTGGAAAGGGTCAATGTGACAGAGCACATAGAAGATACACTGAATTACACCTCTTCCATTACTGAAGCAGTTTGCACTCTCAGCCATTGCTCCACTTGAACAGAAAAGCAACATTTTGCTTTTCTAAAAGCAAAATGCTTTTATAAGCATTCTATATACAGCATGGTCACCCAGGGAGGGAATGAGCACTAATGTAAGATTTGAGTAGCTGGCTTCACCTACACCCTTCCTACGCAAGAGATGAAAGAATTGCAGTTGATCTTATAATAGGTTTAATTCAGAGAGCAACCAGAGTTGTTTCTCCTAACTTTCCTAACTGATCTGGAACTCAGTGCTAATGTATGAAGCAAACCCATACCAGTAAAACTCAACAGAACAATTTTACCTTTCTTATCAGACTGACACTTTAAAAAAACCCAACCAACCAAACAAAAAGAACACAACAGAGAAACAAATGAAAAAACAACCCACAACAGACTTTGCGGGCCCAAGGCTGTATTTACAAGAGATATTTTTCTGTCCAGATTTTGGAATATACTCTATAATCATTTTGGTTTTCCTTAAACAAATTAAAAAAAATAAAACTTAGGTTTATTTGTACTGAACAGTGACAACTCACTTCGAAACAATAATACATGCCTTTGGTATCTTAAAAAGTTATCTAATATATGAATTATCCTTTTATGATTCTATCAACTTGTTTAGGGCTATTAGAAATAAATAAAATAAGAGGGACATAGAAGAAACTACAGGAGTTTCATGAAGCACAGGCATGAAAGCACTACCAGTAAGATTGACCTCTGTGATTTCTTTGTTCCTGGTATCAGAAGACTGGATTATATGAACATATCAACAATAGCTTTAGCTTTTCTGTTAACAAAGAAGAATCTGGAAGCATCAGGTAAAAATAAATAAAGGATTTAAAAAACTACAAAGTTAATAAAGTGAGTCCAAAATGTAATATCCTTTCAAAATTTCAATTTAGGCTACAATCTTGTGATCTTTATTTTTGACACCATTTTGAAGGACTGGCCTTAAAGATTAAATTAAGGCTATGATGTTCAACCTGACTGCAGGAGAGAGACACGGATATTGTATAGGAGATAGCATACTTGAGAAACTCGGGCGCATACCTTCCAAACTGAAGTCAAAATTACATTTTACTTTTGCAGAGCTCACAAGCAACAAAGGCTTTAATTCTAAACCTGACATAGAGTAATTCTACCATCAGTATGAAATGCCACAGCTTTTAAGCTGCAGTTATAATGCACGAGCACATCCAGAGAAGGGCAACAAAGCTGGTGAGAGGTCTGGAGAGTAAGCCTTATGAGGAGAGGCTGAGGGAGCTGGAGAAGAGGAGGCTGAGGGGAGACCTTATCATTCTCTACGACTACCTGAAAGGAGGTTGCAGCAAGGCAGGGGTCAGTCTCTTCTTCAGAGAGAAAACAATAGGAAAAAGATGTTATCAACAATGTAGGGTCTTGAAAATATTGCTAAAGAGAATAAAAAAACCACACAAAATTGACAAATACTAACAAAATAGATGTCCCTGCTGTTCTGAAAGTATGTTACAGCTTAATAAACACCTAGATATTAAAGCTAGTGAATTTCAACTAACTGGTTAACTCTTTTTATTACCATAGCAACCAACAGTCAGAACAACAAAAATCAAATTTTCAATATCATCAATTAAGGCAGTTTCATAACTGGTATTTCAGAAATCTATAAGAAATTTGTTTAGGAATAACTGTAACAGTTAACCTGTGCCAGTTAACTGGTTGGCCCTTCTTTCTATAAGGCTTTTTGAACTCAACAAGACAGAACAATAACTCTTGACACACTCTCATCTGACCTTTTGTGATCAAAGTGAAATTTCAGCTTCATTTTCAGAAAACAGACTGTCGTGGTTTGGCCTTAGACGGCAACAAAGAACCACGTGGCAGCCACTCGCTCTACAGCCCATCCACAGTCAGACGGGCAAAATCAGAAGAAAAAGGCAAAACTCGTGGGTTGGGACAAAGGCAGCTTAACACAACAACAAAACAGTAACAAATAATGCGGGTAAAGAAGTATGAAAGCACGATTACAATGCCCACTGCTCACCCACTGCACCTGGGACCATCCTCAACCACGTGACGCCCACCCCCCGACTTCCTGTTCCCCTCCCTCTTCCCGGCCAGCTCCCCACTACCCCCTGGGCATGGCTCACATGGGATGGAATACCTGTGCCCTGCTAGGAGAAATAACCCTGTCCCTCCTGGAACCAGGACACAGACTAATGAGTAACAAATTTATATTTTGTTTCACTCCATCTGTTTGTCTGAAAGATAAATAGGAAGCTTGCATTATCTTTGTCTCCATCATGCTTCAGTACAGTATCATAGGCTTTCATATCACAGACAGCAAATGCACATAATTTCTATGGTATTTTGATGGTACTCTCTCCAGAATATTTACTGGCCAAAACATTTCTAATATTCACATACCAAAAAAAAGCCCCAAAACAAAAACAATCAGATAAAAAAAATGTCATTTAAGTTATTTTAGAATCCTTCCACAATTCACCATGCCTACAAGGCCAGTGTGTGGGATACGCAATCAATAAATTCAAGTTTGGAACTTTACACATTAAATTTATTTATGTCTAAGACATATAGATCTCAAAATGCATTAGTTCAGTCAATGCTTATAACACTCAAGCATATGTGTACATCAGAAAAGTGTACACATTAATCATTAGAATACTTCTTCCTGTAAAACATAATTTCAAAGACTTTCCTGATTCTAAAGCAGGACTTGTACATGTCTTCAATTTTATGTGGTTTCTGTCAATGAGCTTTTGAAAAGTTGGAGTGATACATGTAACCTTTCTTTTCTCTGATTTTCAGGGCAGAAAATTATTGGTTCTGCTATATTTTTGCTATTCCATTTTAGTATTTGTAAAAGCTAGAAGATGAAGGAGGTAATGGATTCAAATAACTAATCCTTCACATGATAAAAATCAATTAAAATAAAAAAAAAAAACCATTATGAACAACCTTTATGCCATTACACTGAAAGGGTTACAACTGTCTACCTGAGACGTTGGCATATATTTTTAGTCTTTTTTTTTTTTTGTCTGTTACATATCAAAACAGAAAATGGAAATATGTTTTCTTAGATCCAAACAAGTATATAGTAACAACTTAAATGACATCCACAGGTCCAGATAATTAAAGGTATCTGAAGATTGGATTGTAGATTATCTGTACCTTATTCTTCTCTAAACAAAGTTTCCTAAGCATTTTCTAAATAACCATAAACATCCATAAGGGAGAAAGAGATACATGGTAATTAAATCTGTTCACAATAATAATGAAAAAGAAAGTGAGAGACATCATAAATAATAGTCACAGTTTAGGAATACTCCAATAAAGTTATTTGATTATTTTAACTAGTACTTGATAGATAAAGTTTTAATCACAAGAAGGAATGACAGAACTAGTCTTTGTTCCCCCCTCACATGAAGATTGTACATGGCATGTTACAGCTTTGGCTCAAAGTAATTTCTTTGCTTTAAGGTACACACTGGGTATTTATTCAGTATTTATTCAGCTTTTTTGTTACTGCTAGCTGTGACTTTATATTTAAAGATTAAGCAGAAAAAAAAAAAAGTAGAAACTGTTCAAAATCCATTCTGAAAGACAGAGAAGGACTCTAAAGTAACTTCATAGGTAATCACACTAAACCAGATTTTCTTCATTGCTTTTATGGAGTTTAAAATTGTGTCATGTCATACAAATACAATTTGTTGATAATTGATTTTTAACTTTATAATTTGGACAAGTTTAAAAGTTTGCAGCAATAGAAATGGAAATATTCTTAAGGTATCACAAATGACAAAGCAATTCTTAGGTTAATGATAGGATGTTCCATGCCGTAAATGTCATCTAGTCTGGCCTTCCCGCAGTCATCATGGACACCCCCAACTAGACCAGGTTGCCCAGGGCCTCGTTGAGCCTCACCTTCAATATCTCCAGGGAAGGGGCCTCAACGACCTCCCTGGGCAACTTGTTCCAGTGTTCCACCACCCTCAAGGTAAAGAACTTATTCCCAATATCCAATCTAAATCTGCTCTTCTAGAGTTTGAAGCCATTGCCCCTCGTCCTGCCACTGCAGGTCTTAGTAAACAGACCACCAGTCTAATCATCAGAGCAAGGCTGTTCACCTTCACCATTGGGCAGAAAGCTTAGATTGATCTGCACAATAATTCTGCAAAGCACCATAAAAGGTCAAAATACATTTGATGTTCTCAAACTTACTCTAAGCTGCATAACTTCCTCCTGAAATCATTATTAAAAGCACCTGAACTGAAATATCACAGAGGAGAAAGAATAACAATACGGAGATCACACTAATCTAAGACTAATCCTCCTACAAGAGTTATGCTTAAAGGAAACAATGCATCTCATGTTTAAGGATACTATATTCTGGCTTTATCCATTAGTAATTCAGCCCCATGCTATGACAAAAGTAATACTAAGAGTTTTATTGCAAGTAATGTTTCAGAGCCACAGGAAGTTTTGTACATTTCCTTGCATGTCTTCATTTCCCTTTTTTAGTTTACTCATCAGTCTTTGTTCAAAGAATCCTAGATCTCCCATAAACGTAGCTGAAAAGCTGTTTCAAATACAAGAACTATCTATAAGATATATCTAAGACATATGTATCACATGCAAAGGAATGCACTGATTTTGCAACAATTAATGGACAAACTGTTACAACAGTCTATGGGAAGAGTGATACCGACAATTTCAGATCTTAGCATACACAGATACTCTGTGAAACTACACAGACAGTGAAGCTTTCAGATCTGCAAGTCAACAAGTACAAGCATCCATTTCCAGGCTTGAAGTTTTCAAACCTAACATCAATTTTATAACAAGACCAATGGTCAACCTCCTGTCCTTGCTACTAAAGGAAGCTGAGAAAAGAGTAACAGACTTTTGACACTTTGGAGCCCAGCCGCAAGCCCCCTATCTTACTGAAAGTCAAGGAAAATGCAAACACTGGCAAAGAACTGATCATGAAATTCTTTGCATTTCTTTTGCAGAGATTCCAACAGACCTACAAGAGAACTAGTGAGCCAAGGAATTTATTTGTAACGCTTCTGGTTGCCCTTTGCAAAAGGACAGGTGATTCAAAGATTAAGCAGGAAGGGATATGATTATGAAGGGATATTACACTGGCATGTAATGGAGTGGAGAAAACTCTATGTACTAATTAAACCCTTGAACATTGACAAGTATGAAGTTAGTCAACTTCCTGTTGTCTTCCCACTAGGACCACCTGGTCATATAAGCCTGTACTCCAGATGGATGCTTATACTCTCCACCATTCACAATACAGAAGGACCAATGCCACGTTCCACAGCAAATGCAATTCTTTCAGAAATTATGCCAAATCCTGCCCTGGGTAACATTTTGTAGCCTTTGTACAGTGAGCTTTGGCTTCACCTACAGGAAAAAAAAAAAAAAAAAAAAGTAAGTTGCCTGTTATCTTTGTAACCTTAGTTAGTCACAAAATATTCAAAATTATCTTCTGACTGAAAACATCAGTCCTACAATGTTTTTGTCTTGAATTCACATACATAAGACTTAGATATGAATAAGGGTTGAGTCACCACTTCTGCAACCTTTCATAAAAAAGAAATTCTAATGAGAAAATAGAAGATACTCATGAATGATAAAGTACTATTTATCAATATATAGGATGTACAATGTTAACACACACATGTTGAAACCAATGCTCACATTTAACTTTATGTGGGTGGGGCATACCAGTTAAAAGCTTTGCTGCAGTGTGTCAGTAGCAGCAGCATGTTGAATGTTTGAGCCGGGCTGCATTGGGCTGCTGAGTATTGGGGCGGGGGGCGCTCTATAGTGGAGTCAACTGCGATGTCGACCATTTTTTAGCAGTACCTATGGCACAGACAGAAGGTTAGAATGTACCTGAAGTGGCATGACCCTTTGATAAACCTTTAATTCATACCCTATGGACAGAGATTTAGTATCTGATGAGGAATTCACTACACTCAGGTGACCTTTGAGGTTTGAAATGCATTCTTTCTACTTCATCATCATTTGACAATGGGTATTTAATCTTACTAATCAGAGAAGGATTATACCATGAGACTGGAAGCACTAATGAAAGCTATTGATGTGCTTCACACATCAAAACAGATGTGACTCACATTAGTAGGCAAATAAAAAGATTTTATGCTTAAATATGCTCTTTTTAGAATAGTTTGTATTTGTCAGTTGTTCAGTGTAATTAGATTTATTTTCACTAGGATGTATTTAGAAGAAAAAAAAAACTACCAAAAAAATCAAAATAAACGTGGGTTCTAACCTAGTGAGTTTTCATATTGGGGGTGCGGGGGGTGAGGGGAAGAGTAAGAAGCAAAAAGAATGATAATGAAAAAAAAAAATCCCTAAACATCAAGAGTATAACCTAGAAATCTACAACATTGTCATGTTATAAGTAGAGGTGAACTACAATGTTAAAATCACCATTTTGGACTATAGTATCTGAAATAATGTATTGTAGTATAATACTAAAATCCCCAGATAAATTTTTTAGATAGTGGTTCTCCTATGATATTTTATGTGATAAATGAAAAAAAAAAATTGATTAAAGAAAAACCTACTCCGTCTATGGCCATTCACAAGAACAAAATCGAACTACTACAAGAAAAACATGCATTGCCCCCAGCCTCTAGGTCAAAATGCTTCAAAGAATTAACAATACACAGGAGATCTTATTTCCTAGACAAATTTTCACCACGGTCAGTGACTAGAGTCCTCTTCCTTTATCACTGTTGATGCCCATTAACTTCCTTAATGAGGAAACAGCAATTTTGCTAGGATAAATTTCAGACAGCTTGCCATTAGATGTTTACTATACACATTAGACAATCTTAAATATACCTTGCATGAATATCGTTCCAAAAAATTCCCCAGTCTATTTGTGTTTTTTTGGCTAAAAAACCTTCCTCTTGAGTAAAAAAGTTTGCTAAGACACATATTCTCAATAACATACTATTGCAAAAATATTTCTTTGAAAATATTACCCTATCACGACTTAAAATTTATTCATTATTTTTAGTTTAAAAAAAAGAAAGCATTCAGCTGAACTTATTACTAGTAACAACTATGTTTGAGACTTGTCAAAAGACAACAATTACTGAAAATGCAGAAGAGAATATAAACTCCAGAGCTCAGCCTGCTGCAGGATAACCTCAATGAGTCAGATGTATAGCACCATGCTATAAACAAAAAAGAGGGGTTTAAAAAGTTTTGACCACCCCTTCCATCCCGACCCCTCATTATTTTTTAAATAAATTCCCCTTTATTTTCAACTGTGCTATAAAGGGGTGGGGAAACTTTGTTGCAGCCAGGGGAAAAAAAAAAAAAAAGAAAAAAAGACAAAGCCATAAGGGATGATACACACTTGCAAGACTTCCAGGTAATGGAGTAGGGGATAACGTCAAGATTATTTCAGCCAAGATGTGACTTCATTTTGGCTGTCTTTCAGTTCATCAACATTGGTACACTACATATCAACCAGCAACATCTCTACTTAATGACCTCTTGTAAATTATGATAAAATATTATATCTGATAGACTGACAGTACATATTAGATTCTTTTGCAACTATTCGAGAAAAAGATTAAATATTAACAACTCATATTAACATATGTTATATTAACAACTTAAATATTAACAACAATT
Organism: Jacana jacana; assembly: GCA_013400555.1. Classification (NCBI taxonomy): domain Eukaryota; kingdom Metazoa; phylum Chordata; class Aves; order Charadriiformes; family Jacanidae; genus Jacana; species Jacana jacana. The sequence goes on along the minus strand of VZTM01015597.1, from coordinate 13,101 downwards.
ATATTGTCTCAAATTCTTACTTATACTTGACTGACACTAGATCTACATTTTCCTGCTTTTTCCCTTTTTGTCCTGCTAAATTCTCTTACATGCTCCTTATTACATCACTTCTGGCATAACTGGGTGTTTCACTAAATTAACACATCTACAATAATTTTTGAACCTATCTCTAAAAAAAAAAAATAAAATTCAACTGATTGATTTTTTTAAATAAATGAGCATTATGTATTTTCCTAACCGCAACTATATGAGTTCATAGGAGAAACATAAAAACCTTTTGTCACATCATTAAAGTGTCCTGCTGTTTAACTTGTTACTTAAAATATGAAAGATACCTTTTGAGTAAAACTAGTCATGCCACTGCCCTGCTTAATAGTTCCAAAAATTGTTTCACTGTTTATTTTCCATGTTCAATTTACAAGTTCAGAAATAGCTTACAAACCACAGTTGGATCTTCAAAAACATTTAACGTTTCATTTTACCTTTTCTTCCCTAATTTGATGAACAGCTTCAAGTTCATGAATACAGGAAGATATACTGTAGAACTTGTTGAGCTACCAAGGATTCTGCATTTTTTTCATTTGATCCCACAGAATTAAAACAGCAAGGTAGTATACTTATTAAATTTTTATGGAGATTGATTCCCGCAGAGACTTCAAAGACTTTTTCCCTCCTTACAGAGATATAATTATACAAAACCACAACTTTTCCTTTGCTGAGAAAGCCAAGATTTCCACACAGGAAGTTTTGCTGCTTTTCTGCGTGAAAATAACTATGTTCTAAAATTTTAAGTAACAAAATAATTTTATTTTGAGGATAAATAAACAGTGAAGTCAACTGTCATATTCTTTTGATGATAACATGTCAGAAAGACTACTGACAGAATTAGCCATAGTATCCTTATAGCTAAAAAATCTGAATATGGACTGGATAAGTGCACTATGATGTGAGTGAAAAATTGTCCAGACTGGTAGAATCAAAAGGGTTGTAATCAGCAGTACAAAGTCCAACTGTCAATCAAGTACTAGTGTCATCCCTCAGGGATCAACACCCAGACTGAAACTGTTCAGCAACTTTGTTAACAAAGGAACCTGGACAATAGGATAGAGTGCACACTCAAATTCACAGCAGTGGCCAAAACACTGGAGGGCAGAGCTGTTATTCAGAGGAACATCTACAGGCTGGAGAAACAGGCTGACAAGAATCTCATGAAGTTCAAAAAAGGCAGATACAAAGTCCTACATCTATGTAACCCCACAGGGCAGTACAGGCTAGACAGTAACTGGCTAAAGAACAGCTTTAAAGGGACTTGATGGTCCTGGTAGACCTGATTCATTAGTGTCTTGCAATGAATATGGCCAAATACATACCAGGCTGCATTAGAAGTGTGGCTACTGAGTGAAAAGAAATGATTGTTTTCCTTACTCAGCACCCATGAGACCTCATCTGGAGTATTGTGGCAGTTTCAGATCCCCCAGTTTGAGAGAGAAACCAACACACTGCAGTGTGTTCAGTAGAGGCCACAAAGATAATCAGGGGGCTGAAACACGTGAACAAAGAAGAGAAAAGAGACTCTGAAAAAAAAAAAATAATCGTAAGCAGATGTAATGCTGAGTTAAGCCTGTGTCTCTTCACTAAGCTGGTTCCTAATACAACAGTTACAAACTCAAGGAAAATACAGAGTACATGGTGACCATACATAGTTACATTAGTACCAAAAATACATGCGTGAAACTGCTCTTTCAACAAGCAAAACCCATAGTGATTTCATATGTACAATACATACATATTTATGTCTTCCTTGTGTACCATTAACAAGTGCCAGAAACCTGGAGAAATTGTACTCAACTCAAAATTGTTGCTAAAATGTTAAGCTATTGAACGGGAAAATAAATACTTTAACTGTGTATCTAAAAGTCCAATTACAAGCTGTAGTATCACAAAAACTGAGTGGTAAAGCTATTAAGTACTAAGAGCACAAACACTAGAGCAGCTCAGTTAATTCATTTTAATTACTGCAAACCAGGACAAAATGTATCGATATACCACATATTAACTAAACAGTTTAAAGTGCAGCTAAACATTGATTCACAAAACCCCACAAGATCTAAGCAAGGGACAAAATTCTACACTGAACAGTTTAGCAAATGCAGTAACATTTCCAAATTCACAAAAAGAATCAGGTAAAG
>VZTM01015593.1:199346-225184 GCA_013400555.1 Jacana jacana | reverse complement strand
TTCACCATTGACACATTCATTCATCTGTGCAGGGTCATTGGAAATCCTCTTTCTCTAGTTTTTCCTTCCCTTCAGGGAGCAATGCTTAAAAGAGCAAACCCCTGGTGTGAAGAGATAGAAGAATTCTCAGCGTGGCCAGTGGTGCCAGGAATCGAATTAAAGTTGTCCATTTGCAGATGGCTATATACTCAGCTCCCAGCATATTCAGCGATGGGACTTGCTGCTGGTGTTTTATTTGAAATGTCATTGGTGGCACTTAGTTGTATTAAATAATAATATAAAAAAAATCATGGCAAAACTAATTTCGAAAAAATAAGAAAAAATGCTGAAGTTCAAACTGTGGTTTCCGCTGTTCCTTTTAGGTCTGGAGGTTGTTAAGGATCATGTGCCAGTGAGGTAAATAATTACAGAATTTACTTCTTTGGGTAATTTAACACTTGTCACTTATTCTGCTATTGTTGACATCTCTATTTTGGCATAAATCAGATTTTGACACTACTAAACCTACAATTTTGTTTTTCTTCACGCACATTATCTCAGTCAGTGAAAGGCACTGGGAAGATGAGGGCTGCCTTGAAACCTGAAATGTCTGCAGTCAACATGAAGAGTGCCTCGTTATTTCAGTTTCGTTTCCTGTTAATAGAGATGAACTTGGTGAACACATTAGGGCACATTTAGAAATTGTCAAACAGAGATTCTGCAAAAGGAGTTCTGAGAATTTAAACAAGCCTCTGTCAGTTTGGAGGATGAAAGCATAAGCACAGCTAACCATTTGGTCACCTGTCCAAATTCCCATCCCAGCAACACAATTATACTCCCTCCACATGTGGGTGGAGTAGGGGTTGGTGCAGTATTTCCCTATCCTTAGTGACTGCTAGAAGGTTTAATTTTTGTCAGTAATTTCAGAGAAATCTCAGGCAAATGATATTTCTGTGAGTAACGGTGGCACGATCTGCCGCCAACATAAATCGTGGTCTATTCAAGGAGCATCGGGAAAGGGAAGTGGGAGAAAGAGGTGGAGGCTACAAATTATACCACTGCCTAATTATGCAGCTTTATTCATATGACTAGCAAGATATCCACGTGCATGTTAGCAACACAGAGGCCTAAATTATAGACATTAATAACAACTTGAAGAAGGAAGCAGGGGAACCTTTTAAACAATTTAAATTCACTGTCATAGCAACTTGTGTCTTTAGATAGAGCTATATCTATATTAAATTTTCTTTTTCAACTAAATCACACAGGTGCTATCTTTATGCATTGCATATAAAAGTAAGCTCATTGTTCATCCCATAATCAGCACATCTATACCCCAGTATGTGAGGTGCTATAAAGAGGTAACATTGCAGTGAGGTATTTTAATCTAGTTGAATGACCTTACACAAGGGAAAGAATTTTTCCAAGAGGGGCAGCCCAGTAATGAGGATGAGGTGTGTCCTAAAACAGCCCAGAGCTCATTCTAACTTATCAACTACTGCTACAGTTCCTAATTTGTGGGGCACTAGTGCTTTTTCTGGGCAGTCTATCATTTAAAGTGCTGTGAGAGACAGTTTAATCATTTTAAGAGTATGCAGTGTAACTGATCCTGGAAGTGCCCAGTACTCACCAGAGATTTATTGAGAAAACATTTGTAGCATGACTGTCTTTCCTTTGAACATAGTCAAAATATTAAAAAAAGCAGTCATGCTCAACAACAGTTTTCATTGATGCATTCAGGGCATTCCTCCTCTTTAGCAATCCAGACCTTTTTAAGAAATGTCATTTCTGGTTATCCTCAATACAAAATGGCCCACCAAAGCTACCTTGGTGCAACCTTACCTCTTAAATATCAGCCTGCGCCCTCCAACCATTTGTTATCAAGTACCTTCTAGTTCAGTCATGGCAAACTCTCTCTCTAGTACATCGAACGCACAAGACATGGATACAGCCCAAGGCATTTTTCACTAAATCAATTATGGGATGTTTATTTAAAATGTTTTGGATGAATTCTAAAAAAGTTCTTTGTGTCATAACATACCTACATAATTATGTACCAAATGAAAACAATGTGAAGTTTTTATTAAAAATGAATATCCAAACAACTGAAAAAAACCTTTAAGTAAGGCCATGGACAAATTTAAAGCCTTCCTTAGCCCTAGAAAGTACTAAGTGAAGATCAGAGTATAGTGGTTTTGTATCATTTTCCTGTCTTTCATGTACTAAAGTTTCTAAAGTCCTGTTTAATGCAATTTCCTTGTTCCTACTATCTATTTCACTCTTTTTTCTCAGATATATCTTCAGAACAGCTAACCCCATGTACTGGTATAGTGGGTTAGGTGTTTAACTGCCACTCAGCAAGTGGGCTGATGTAGACTGTGATGGGATCTCTCCATACGAATTTCAGAAGCATTTTGGGGGTGAACATGTTGAAGGGCTGTGCTGTATCTGCAGATTTAAATTCCTAAAGTGAGTGTCAATTGCCCAACCTGGCCTTCAGTACATGAAGAAACCAGGAACATGCTTGATAGGTGGTAGGAACAGGATGCTGCTTTGTTAACTTCAAAAACCTTTGCTGTCCTATTTTCTGACCACCCTTTAGCACTGCTGCTTTTGATTTGGTGCAGCTTTAACTTTGAGATAGAGGACGGTGCAGAAATGCATGTAAAGAACTGGGGGATTGGGAAGGACAGAAGAAGATCATATATGTCAAACACAGGAGGAAAGATGTATCTGAAAGATCTGTGTCTGTTGGAGAACTTCTGGCTTGCTGCCAGTGAATAAACTATTAACGTTTATTGAGTATAAAAAGCAATTAACTGAATGGTTTTTACCTTTTTATGAATAAAACGATGACATTCTCCCATCAGAAATAATCTTGCAGCTTGCTGCAATACGCTGCAGTGCAGCGGGACGGTTGCTGAAAAAAGGGTCACTTAGAATTTCTGAAACCCACATGTACATAGGATTGCCGTTGATATAGTCTGTATTGGGATAGTCTAAAAGATTTTTCTATCTGCTAAATTCCAGACTAGATGTTGTAGCATTGCTAGAGACAAATACCATCCCTGGTCTGGTAAGGGAAATAAATATATGTGCACAGTTATACATACACACACACACACACACACACACACACAGATTGTCTGAACCAAAGCTTTATATTGCATGTCTTTAAAAATCCATATGAAATACAAATACTGTATTTTGAATGAAGCAAAACCGTAATAGTGAGGAACGTATTTCCCATCTCATGCTGCAGGGCATAAGCTAATCTGCTGCTGAGATCAGTCAGGAACCCCCCTGCAACCCTGTGTTGTTTTTCATTACACAACTGGCTGTTTGCATTATGGTTTTTTATTATAACTTGATTTTTTAATGACAAAGATATGGAGTTATGCTAAAGTAAATAGAATGCTCCATAGTGAAAAAGCAGAAAATAGACTTGTGAAAAATAAAGTAAAAGTCAAGGACTGCTACATTCTGCTGTGCTCACCCCAATCCATCCAAAGCTTGTGGCTGTTTTCCTTACACATAGATTTTCTTCATTAACCCCTGTCGCCTGACAAACCCACAACTGTATTATATAGGACCTGGTGTTCTTCCTTTTGACTTCTTCATTTTATAAGGCAATATATCCATAAGCAATTTCAGTCAGGGAAGTACTAGACTGCTCTACCTTTAAAGAAAGACCTACTAGGCAAATCTGTGCATTTTAAACCAATCTGAAGTGAAGGGAATATTGTCTGCCATAATACAAAGGATTCCAGTTCTGTTGGACAAATATTCTCATCTGCTGCAAATCATCTCTTATGTAGCTTTTGTAAATGTGTCATAGTAGAACAATAACCTTGGCAGTCCGCAGAGGTGGATTGTGTGCAATCGTGCAGACAAGTGGTTGCTTCTGTTTGGAACAATTAGGTCTATTTCGGAGGTTTTTGGGGGCGGTTGTTTTTTCAGAAAGCCAAAAAGCAAACAAACAATGCAGAATGCTAAGTGATAATACGTTATGTGTTATTTCATCCAAGCCACTCTCTACTTCACCAAAAAAACCCCAAAACCCTAAATAAAATCGCCATAAACAAGAGAACATAGAAAACTGAGGTGTACTTTACTCAAAGGTACCCTACAGATTGTTTATGGTACCTTTTGCAAACTGTGAAGGGCAAACCGTGATTGATGCTGGGTCCAGACTGAGAAAAGTTGGGCTGAAATATTGGAATTTCACTGATTAAGCAGAAAACAATGTCTATGCTGCTGTAAAAAGTACAATAGATTTCACATGGGCTCCAGTTTCTGCTATTTATGCTGTCTTCTGGTGGAATTGTCCCAAAGCAGGCTGCTCCAGGGCTCAGCTTAGGTTTTGATAAGAGCAAACATTACTTGTAGATCTGTCTCCTCCTGCTTGGCTGTGCCCCTGTGGAGAGTCCTCACCCTCGGGCAGCACCGAGGTGCTGGCTGATGGCAGCTACCTAACTTCAAGATGTGTCTTAAGGTTCTTGTCAGTGTCCATTTTTTTATGAACTTATTGCTCCTTCTCACCAACTCACAGTGTTTTGGGGCAAATTCTGACTTGAGTTTAACCTACTCCTGTAGCTTCATCTCCTTTGACTTCCTACACTTTTGCAATTTCTTACGATAGTCTGTTCTGTACTTTTGTATATATGACACTCCATCTCAGGGTATTAGCCAGTAAATAGTGTAGAATTTGGTAGGTCCTAGTTCTTCAATGGAAACTTCTCTAAAAGTCTGATAAAGAAGGCTTTTGAGATGAGACTAACAGGCCCAGAGATATCAGAAGGAAGAGTCTCAATTTCTATTGAAAGTCAGGCATTGTTTGGGGTCAGCATCTTAGGTGAACAGACTGTGTTTTGTAGGCTTGATAAAATACTGATGGATCTGAGGCTGAAAAGTGATTTTTTTTTATTTTCTTCTTTTTTTTTTTTTTGTGGTAGTGCTAGGATGCAGAAGGAATGCACTGTAGGTCCCCCCTACCCCGCTGTAATTTTACATTAGACATAAGGAAGGATGGTAATCGTAGTTTGTAATGATGCCTAAGATACCTCCTGTGGATGTTACGTTTCTGTCAACATCAGTTTTAAGCTGCTAAAAATATCATAATATATGGTATTGAAGGACTTATTGATGAGCAATTGATGCTTCAGAGCATCTGTGCTCAGTAAAATCAACAGAACAAAATGCATATTATGTATCTTAGAGCATCATTTTGTCACTCACAAATGATGCGAAGTTTAATGCATTATTCAGAAGTACAAAGCAGCTGTGGAGTCTCTGTTATTTTATTTTATATTGTTATTTTACAGAGAGCAGAAGCTAAGTGTGTGACTCAAGGTGCAGAGTATGAAATTGTGTGGTAGGGCTAAAAACGTTAGATTTGAGTACAAATTCAGTTCAGACTTAAGAAACTGGAAGATATTTTGATCTGAAAGCTACAAAAAAACCATCTGGGAATGAGTTCGGGGTATGGGGTTGGGGATTTTTTTCCTCTTTTCCACTTTGTAGTGCAAAGAAGCACATACCACAGAATCAAATGAAACTGGCATTAATTTGTTAGTCTCAGTTCTCATGGTCCTATTGATTCAGAAAGCTGCAAACAGATATGGAGGCCTAGAGACTGCATTTAGGATTACTGAAGTTTTGGGGGCTAGGGTGTACGAAAGATGTAACGAGAGCACTCATTAAGTAAAGGAACTCTTAACATCTTAACATGGAATTCTGATATAAAAATCTCTGTTCAAGAGAATTAGTCTTCATCATTTTGTTGGCAGTTTCATTATTGATTACTTATCTTTATGCACTTCTTTCCAAAGTCTTGGGTGCCAACAAAAACCCTCTCCAGAAGTAAGCAAAACAACATTTGCATCCCTATGAATTTCTCCTGCTGGGAGAAAAAGTAGTCTTGGTTATTTCTTATTGATAACTTTAAATATTATGTCAGGCCTAAATCAATCTGTTGAGAGAACAGTGGCTATTCCTCAAGATTCACTCTGGATATTTAATTAGCTAGAGCTTATACATGCAATTTATTTTCCTTTTTGCCTCTTTCAGCATTTGTTAGGTACTAGTATTGATATAACTAGTGCAGCGAGGTGTGCGTCTAGTTAAATTGAACTTTCTATTGATGAAAACTTATCTCTTGCCGACGGCTATGTTTTATGAATAATATATGTCATAACATTATGTTTTCAGAGCTGTTCCTTCTTTACATTAGGAACTTGGATTTTATGGTGCTAAGTAGGTAGTAGGAGTTGGTATGTGAAATGTGTAGGAAGAACAGTCATGTGTGTGTGTATGTAAATATATTTGTATATTATACATCCCTAATTTTATTTTGAAATCAAGTAATTTGCTCTAGTTTTTCTTGAGCATTTTCAGCTGTTACTGTGAAAGGAGAACTGACAAGTGTTTCTTCAAGTATCTCTTTTTATTGGCCATTTTTGTTCATTATCATTCAGCTGGTAACAACAACATTTATTATATGTATATTAACAACTGGAAATTGTTAAACGATGAAAGAGAAGTCAAACAAAGCTAGGTGGAATTATCTTTATGCATGCCTGGTAGATGATACTCGATTTACAGTACTCTCTGCATTCCCCAAATAATCTCTGATTAAGTACCATTTACAGAGCTAATCCAGTCTTTTAATCAGTTTTAAAATTTGCTCTGGAAATATTATTGAACCCCAAGTATTTTCAAATATATTTTCAGAAAGAAAACTCTATATTGCAGTAAATCTATCATCACAGCTACCAATTCCTTGAGCTTAATTATGACACTACTAAATGTGAAAATCTATTCAGCGCTAGGAACACTTTTCACATTACATTCACGCTAAAGATTGGCTGTTAAGAGCTCATTACTGGTAGTTTTCTAAAGAGCGGTTTATTAAACACTGTTACCTAATAAGCATCTTTGGTGGTGCAAATTGCTGAAAACAGTAATGAGTCTGATTAGACTTCATTTCAATTACGACAGCTTGTCTAGCAAAAAAAAAAAAAAAAAAAAAAAAAGAAGAAATCTCTCCTTGATGCTTTGGAATCTGGCTACAAGGCATTAGGTGGTTTAAAAGGAAAATGCCACCTCTGTGTTTCCTTTCCACAGTTCAGTAATGAATAGAGAGCTGTCCAAGTAGCCGTCCAATTTAACACATTGGAAAACTAGATGGGCAGCGTTGGAAGCACAATCCTGTTTGCTTAAAAATTCTACAAAGGCTTTTCAGTTAATATATCTAAATAGGGTCATATTTAGGTTTCCTCTGCTTCCCTTGTGCAAGAATATAAAGCCATGAGAAGAAAGAAAATTAAAATTATTCACTCCTACCTGCTTTGCAAAGGTTATGCATTCCTCTGATTAGTGTAATGCACCTTTTGGTTGTTATCTGTAAATCTGTAAGATCTGTAAATCTTTTACTTGCAATCACAAAGCTCTCACAGCTTTCACAGTACCTCATAATTCAACCTGTTTCTTTTTTATTTTTTTAACCTCTAACAAAATTTTCCAAATTAAAAACCAAGCTTAATGGATTTGTGCTACTGGTATTAAATATTCGAGCATTTGTTAGTATATAAACTGAATTTTTGATCCTAAGTGTGTTTAACTATCTTAGCATTGATCTCTCTTTTAAGAGATTCCTGTATGTTACTCACACATTCTGGATTTAAAAAGAAGTGTTAACAGAAAAAAGAATTTAAACTGATAGTTGCTGAATATTTAGTAAAATCCCAATGTTCCTGTTAATAGTGCATAGCATTTTTAACACTAAATTAATGTGTGTGCACTTTTGTAACATTATTCAACACAAAATTGGATGGAGAGTTTTGTAATCAAAACCTGGTAATAAAAACTTACTGGAGAAATGACAAAAGGGAGGAAAAAATGACACACGTGAAAGATGCGGTGCTGCTGAATGTGATGTGTTGTATTAGGGTCTCAGAATGTGATTGAAGGCAGACTTCTGTCCAGTCAGTTTACAGCAAATTTTAGGAAGGTTCATATTCAGTAAAGTTTGAAAGTCACCTCATTAGGCATAGTAAATAAATCAGAAACTGAGCTAGTGTAGCAAACAGCAGAACTCTGTCTTAGATTTGAATGGCATATTTTCTGTGCTGAGTTTTCATTAAATGTGGCACAAAACCTAAATGCTGTTGAACAAAATATCATTTGTGTAATGAACTGCTAAATAATTGTTGCCTTAAAAGAAAATCATAAAGTAAAAAGTGGGTCACTTTTATCTCTTTCACAATAAACTGTAAACTTCAGTGGTTCTTATAACTTCAGAGAAATGATGGGAGAATCGAGCCCATGAACCTCAAGGCTTAGGCATCTCATATTGACACCAAAACCCCTTTTTTGGTTCTTTTTGTGACGTTACTTTTCTGCCTTCTCTTTGAAAGTCTTACGGTTAGCTGTGATATAGCGTATATGTTGTGAGGGAAAGGACTTTCATCAGTGTGCATCATCAAACATCAAGTATTCTAGTGCGCGCTTTTTTTGGTTGGGTTTTTTTTGTTTTGTTTTGTTTTGTTGGGTTGGGTTTTTTTATTATTTTTTTTTTAACCATCATACAAACACAAGTGCTATTATTCAACTATACAAATGTGTGCCTGTAGTGCGCTTTGAGATGCTAATCAGTGGAGCTTGACTTCTGTACCCTGAAGCAAATTTTAAACTATTTCATCATTAGGTGACTACATATGCAATAACACTGTGGACAAAATTATGGGAAAAATAACACAGTTTGTTGTTATTTAAGCTATCAACAATTCTTACTTAGTTACTGATATGATCATCGTGTGGTTTAGATTTTTGTTGTCTCTTGAAGGCTGTTTACAGAAAAGGCTGGATTTGTGTGACAGCTGCAAAGGAATGTGACATTTTATCAGCTGGGTTATATAATTTCTTTATGTTTACAAAGCTAGTGTGTTATTCTGTTCTGCCTCTTGAAATGCCTGTGCACCCTCTCAATGACATACTGTGTGTTTCAGGACATTCAACTTTTCCTGTTGCAAGATGAACTTGCTCTTTTTCAGAAAGGAGAACTAACATCTAACATGAGGAGTTAGTTTCTTTTCCTTCTCTCTCTCTCTCCAGGAATATGGCAAAAAAAATCAGCATACACAGAGTTAAATTTCTCAGTTAAGAGATCCTCTTCTCTTTCAGGTGCCTGTGTGTGTGTAAAACATATAAATGTATAGGCATATATATAGAGAGAGAAATTTCTATATTTGTCTATAGAAAATTCCCCTTTCCTCCTCCCCCCATCCCCCAGATAATTTGTCAAGCAAAACGAACAGCCTATATAGTCCCTTTCAAATGCTAAGGAAACAATACAGTACGTTCCAAACCAAAAGCATGCAAGAAATCAGCTATATTCTGTTTTTCAGCAATTAATTCAGATACATTTTATTGAATAAGCAAGAAAGAATCTTTGGAATTTCTGGAATACAATAATTGTAAGGTTTAAGTGGGGAAAAGATTTAGCTCAGTTTAGTGTTTCTAGGATGTCAGTTTTCTGGTTATGCTTCTGCTTTTAATCTTGTTTCTCTGCTTTGGGGGGAGCAGGAAGGAAAGGAAGGGTCAGCTGCTCGCACAGCCAAGGCCGGGAAGGAGCCGTGCTGGAGCTCTGTTTTCCCTAAAAGCGTGCTCCGTGCAGTTGTGATGACTTAGGTGTTCCCTACCTTGGGGAGGAAATGTCCGGTTCCCCTTGATAACATCACCCCTCCTTACAGCATCGCCTGTCACGTTGAAACACAGACATTGTTTTTTGGTTTTGGTTTTTTTAATGGATAGACCAAATAAGTGTACGGGTTGATAATACAAGCTTTTTTACGTGGGATATTCTCTTTGGAAAGACAGCATATGTCAGTGCTAGCCACTCTGATGCTTATACTAGAGAGAAATGTGTGGGGGGTATGTGTCTGGTACGGCGAGGAAAAGGGAGAGAGTGGATGAGCTCGGCTAAGAGCTCCCTGCTCTTAATCCCGGGCCACGTCAGAAGCATTCTAAAGCAGTTTATCTTCATATGTCGTCTTGTATATAAGAAACAACACTAAACCCACCAAAACTCATTTCATATGTAGCTTTTTCCACAGCCTTCAGATCAAAGTTATTTTCTTCAGGCTGGACTAAATTATACGCAGGTCCCAGGAGTGAAGGACACTGAATTAATGCACTATGTCACCCAGTCCTGGCTATAGAATATTTTTATCGAAGTGCAAGACACAACATCTCTTTACTATTTCATTAAAAATTAATGTGCAGATTGTCAAAAAGCAAAATGCATAAATAACATAAACAAATTTTGCAAAAGCTTTGTGCACTGTGGAGTCATGTTAAGGAGGATTTTTTTTTTCTTGAGTATCAGATTACTTCTATATATACATTTAATCAGTATTTGTTCTCATTTAGCTAATTAGCAGAGGTACTCTAATCTCAGTAAAGCAACTGTTCCTACCTTTCCTGTGTTGGTAGGTCTTTGAATAAGCACTTTAAAAGGAAAGCAGTATTCCGGGTTACTGGCTGGAGCATTGTGTTATTGGCCCATATAAATTTGCTTTTTCACTCTTGTTAGTTGAGTGTAATGGGTCAAACCTGACTACAGTTATTTGAAACTTACTGGAATTGATCTTTGTCTTCATATTTGTGAGGCGAATAGGGCTGGTTAGATAAATCTGTGGAATTAACCTTCTCTTGCTATACATAAAGCTATGAAAGACATAGCCTTTTATTTTTCTGAAGTACGATGACTGAAAAATAATATAAAAGAATATAATGTAGTGGAATTTGTAGAGAGTGCTAATTGGAAATAAATATATTTTAAATAACTCTTGCTATGTAACTTGGTCTTGTGTTTTAGAGCAAGATTATTTTCTAACAGTTTGGAACAGAATGATAAAAAATAATTCAACATCACTTAAATCTATTTATTGTGCACCCACTTTGTTCAAACAAACTGTGTTCCTTTATGGCAGTTTTAACCCCATTTATCCTCATGCACAAGTGCTCACCTGTTATTTACTCACATAAGAGAAGGTCGGTACTGCAGAACAAGGGGAGTGCTCTGTTGTGACATAAAACATACATATTCATTAGCTCTGCTGTCCCTATGGACACGTGTGGTATGTCCTGACGATCTTCATTTGGCAAGCGGAAGTGAGCTTAAGAAGGAAATTGTCTTAATGGATTTAAGATACGTGAAGAAAAGGTTTTAAAAATGCTTTATCTATGGTAAGAAACCAAACAATAATTCTAAGTGTGAATGAAAAAAAATTCCTGTAAAAAGAGACAGTTTACTAAATCGTGATTAGCAACAGAAATGGAAAATATAATATAATCCAATATTTGAAAAATTATAATTTTCAGATTGTTTTTTCCATGCCATAGTCTAGGTCAAGATCTGAATATTCCACATGAGACTCAGTAGCGCTGCAAAATCATTCCTTTTGTCTCTCACTTGTAAAAAACAAGTTCAGGGTTCTGTGTTTCACCTGCTGCAGTTGATTAACTGAGAAACACAAAAAAGCAGTGAGTGTATTTTACCTGCTCTGCTTTTAAGGATTTGTGTTATGCTCTTTCAAGGTAAATGTGTCTCAAACTCCACTTCTGGAAGAGTAACCAAGGAAAGGGCTACTTCTGCTATTTTGTAGCTGAAGAAGAGAGTACGCATTTTGCTGCGCTTCCGAAAGCTTCAGTTGGGTTTATTGGAGGCTTGAAGCACATGCTTCGATGGGAACAGAACCATTCTCCAGATCTAAACTATTTTGCATTTGCAAATATGCATAAATACTTTTGCCAAGTGACTATATTTTACCATATGAATGCTTTAATTCTCAGAATTGCTAGAGTTATCCCCCAGTAGTTGTGTTGATTCTCATGTTTATATAGACATAAATTGCAGATTATGTAGTATATGAATAATTTTAAAAATACATTATAGCTATAAGCACATGCTCGGTGGGCTATAAAAAGTGACTTTTTCATGTTATGCTTACTTTTGTTTACAGTTACTGTTCTTCTGTGTATTCTCTCAGAAATTATTATGGACTTACTCATTTGGCATTGACAAAATATGCTAGGTCCTTTAAAGGCATGGTACTGTTTGGAGGTACTTGACAGAAACACCTTAAAAATGTAAAGCCTGAAAAGAGGAAGCATCATAACAGGTTAAAAGAAAACTCATTGCAATTGTTGGCTTCGTATAATGTGTTTTTCAGTCGATTTAGAAAAGTGTTATGAGCAAATGAGTACAGTGAGGGCAGATTGATATAGTAAAATATTTCAAAGATAAACTACAATTAATCACAAATATGAGCGATTCTCTATCTAGAAGGATTCTGACTCATGCATAAATGATTTTACTTATGGTACGCAATGACCATGCATGAATGTGATTGCACTGCAAGGATGGAGTGCTGAACTGCGACTGTTCTTGCGCTTACGGGCTGCTGCCACGGAGAAACCGATACCTCCGGGGTGGGCAGCACCCTGGGAGGTCCCATGGGTCCTAAGTAACTGCTACAGTCCCTGTCATCCACGTCTGTGGGCTGCGGCTTGCTCGGCCTACGGATCCAACCTGCTTCTGCTGGCAAAATATGATAGTGTCATCTCTGGACCTCGTTTCCCTTTGCTTGCTTGACTATTATTTCTCCTTATTTCTGTTTCATAAGGCCTTTGAAGCTGATGGGTCCGCTAAAGGCCATTTAGCCAGAAATGTCTTTGTGACTATCAAAGGCGCTTCTTTACGTAAATGGCAGGGAGGGGGCTTGGAGGGAGAGAACTCATTTGCTGTAAACGTGTTGCGATTTGCTGTTGTGAGGTGTGAAAGTGTGATTTTAAAAGAATAATCATTTGACAGTATTTAAATTAGATAATTGGGATGTATTAGTTTGAGATTCCATGTCTTGAATTTAATTTTTAGCTGGTCCAGGCTCTCCTAAAATCTGTTGTGTTTTTCTTAGTGCTTTTATCCTTAAGTGCTGTTGACACATATGTGATCCTCAATATTACTTGTGATTTAAGTGTTTTGTTTTAAAGATTGAAATGTTTTCACTATCCCTGCTAGATGGGAATCATATTGTAAACACCCTGCCAACAGCCTGCTCTCAGTGTTGCGCATGGCATGCGCAGGCTATGGATAAGAGGAAGAACAGATCCCTACCAAGAAAATGCTGAGAGCACTTTCCAGGCCTGTTTTCATGAGTTTGTGGCTGCCACTTACTGAAAAATACTTCCAAAGTTGGGCCTGTATGGCTGGGCCAGCTCAGTTGGAGGCTCTTCCTCCCACAGAATCATTTGACGTCAAAGGAGTTCCTCATGGACTAGAGCAGAGGTCTTCACTGAGTAATTAGAAAATAAATGTGGGAATAATTTTCTTTCCTTTCTTTTTTTTTTTTTTCCTGCAAAACATAATTAGCTCAATCCACTCTTCAAAATCCCTCCTGTTTCCAATTAAGAGAGATCAGTTGCACTGTCTTCAAACAGCTGAAATTATGCTTATTAATAAAAAATAGAGTGTAAAAGAAGTGTTTTATCTTGAATTAATTTTTATTATTGTGGGACATATGACAGTATACAGTCTTACAAAATATTATCAGATTTAGTAGAAACCCAGGGAATTGTGTGTCCTACATCTTGAACAGCAGTTACAGCATGACTCATTTATTCAACCCTTTCCCATGCTTATGGAGGATTTTAAAAGGGCCTGATCCTCAAGGTACTAACACCTCCAGCTCTCACTGAAGTATGAGGTTTGAAAAGTCCTGGCATGTTCTCAGTGAAGTGCTTATTTAAACTGATAGCTGTTTTGGAAGAGCTGATCTCTGCATGTCCACAGGAAGCATTCCCTTGCATAAAATCATTATGAACCATTGTATAAATACTCCATGTCTCTAATAATTGGGAGACAAGGCTGAAAGTAGCAATTCAGTGGACAGGAACAGCCTTTGGAGTCTTTGGCTAAAGTTGTAAGCAACTTAAAGTGATAAAGTTCACATCCACTTGCAAGTCTAGAGGGAAGAGGGCTGGTGAAACTCAGAGCTATGGTTTTGGTATTTTCTTACCTTGCAATAGTGTGCACCTTCGAGTCTGTTATGGACAGTTACCAGAAACATCTCGTTTACTTGTTCACCCCTGATACAGTCTACTCCTTTTCAACAGCGCATTAAGCAGCTGCTCAGATCATATTTAACCACATGCCTAAAGTTCAGAATCTGCTTGATCTACTGGTGTTTACAGACCCTGCAGACCTGTACTGGGTAGGACATAAGGCACTGCAGGGATGAATGGGGCAGGAATAGAGAGACCACGGCATGAGAATTATTTTCTTTTGCCTCAGATAAGTTGAAGGAATGGTTGGAGGTCCCTGATCCAAACTGAAGCTTGGTAGCTGTTTGGGAAGGTTGGTGTGCTCCCCTTTTCAGTTCTTCATGCACAGTAGCTCCATGCCATTTAGGTTTTATTCCCTAGCATCTCTGAAAATGCAATACAACCTCTGCCAGTATCTTCAGCAAACCATAATCGCATACAATTTAATTTTTAACTTGATTATTTTATTAGAGATGTGAGTAAATGAGAGTTTTACTAAAGTTCCAGCATCCTTTTTCTGAAGCAGATCATTGCTGACCAGACTGGTTAGTTGGGAGGCGATTGCCATCATTTGGACTTGTCTGTGGGACACTGTAAGCCCTTTGATGTGTTTTCACCCAGTGTGGTCCTAGCTAGTATTTCCGGACTTTGCAAGGCCTGTTTAGAACAGAACCTCTTCTATAAATTGAAAGGTAAAGCTAGTTATTTATTTTTATCTTCTATAACAGATATAATACTGTAGTGGGCTGAATGGTTTGACCTGATGCTCAGGGCACTGGTGGAGGAAGGTTCTTTGTATGCACAAACTCACTTGGGCTCTCAGCAGGATTGGGCCCTGCTGGACACCCAGGATGTGTAAAACGATGCTTGTTCCCATTTGCCTTCAGATTACAATGTTATTTTTCCTAACGCTGGCATTCTTTCTTTCTTTTTTTTGTTGTTGTTGTTTTGTTTATTGTATTTCATAAATCTGAGTATGTAATTTCTGCCATATGGAATTATTGTCTGTGAAACCAATGAAGTAGTAGGTATCAGATTTTAAATTTTCAGGCTAAATGCTCAAAATTTAGAACGGGAAAAAATGATCAAACTCTTGGTTCAGAATAATTGAATAATGAAATTGTTGAGTTTAATTACTTTAAATGTAATTCAGATAGATCCAACTGGAAGAATTATGGAGGAAGGTTGTATAGCAAGGCTGGCAGGACCAGGAAAAATAGATACTGCTAAAAAAGCCTACACTGCCTCTCCTATATAATGTATTAAATTTATCTTAAAAGCAATTCTCTGATAAGTACATACCTGAACTTAAAGAACAGAATCCTTTCCTTTTGCCTTTACAGTCCACAGCAGCAGTTTATACGGTTCAAAAATGTCGATAGCTCAGAGGATTCCTAAGTTAGCAAAGATTTTTTTGAAAAATACATTCAACCTTTCATTGCTTCTGGATTTTCAGTAAGTTATTAAGCAAATGCACTATTTGTAGGACCACGCTTTGTGTCACAGTTTAAATTATGTTTAAAAAAATGCAACCTCTCAATCTGCCCTTATTTACCTGATTTTAGATGTTTACACCAGCATTTGGATTCCTAACAAAAAGGTGTATCACCTCAAGCAAACAGCAACTAAAATAATGCATTTTAAAATGTGGAGTGGAAGTGGCTGCAAACATTAAGCACTTGGATAGGGAAGAAGTGTTTGCATAATTAAAAGAAACTAATACTACTTCTTTTTTTCTCCCAAATCAGATGTTTGTCTTTTGTCAAGCAATTATTGAACTATTATTTAATGGAGTCAAACTTAGCAAAAGTTTGATGTTTTTTTGATTAATATCAAATTGAGGAAATGGCTCTTTGTGCCCCCCAGTCCAGACTGTTCCAGTGGATTCAATGTAAATCCAGATTTCTTCACTGCATACTTATGCAAAAAATATGCTTATGGTTAACTATTAACCTATGCTTCCAAATAACACTAATGATTGCAATGTGCTGGAATAAATGCTCATGTTTCATGGGATGAGAACAGTCCTGTTCTGTTAAGCTTATCTAATCAAAGCCTAATCCTGCCTTTACAGCCTTTGTTAAATGCATTGGTATTTAATATGCATCAATAAATAAACTTTCAATTATTGTGCAGTGAGCATATCCAAAGATAGCATGACAATGTGAAACTACTGGTCTATCTAGCAATTATTCCAAATAAAGAATGCTGATGGTGTGATTTCCCCCTCCTTTTATAACAGATAATTCAGATTTTCTGACATTCTTTTGCAACCTCATAATAAGGAAAATAAATTAATCTAGACAAAATTCAAAGAACTGAATTTTTACACCATCTAAATACATCTCTCCGCAGTGACTAGAAATAGAATTATTTTGTTTTAAAACCCCATGATCCATTTTGAATTAAAAAGACCAATTGATGAATTTTTTAAAGCATTTGTGAAAGGTACTTTGAAAAGCTTGCTAAGTGGGTAGTGTATGATATATGTTGTGTTATGACGCAGTGCATTCTTTTATCTCTTTAAATTTAATATTCTTCATTTCAGAAGTTATTAAAGGCAACATGCCAAAAGTATATTCATTAACTACAGTACAAGTACCAGCCCAGCCAGATTCTCTGTTCTGTTCCATCCATGCCTATTTTATCTTCTTTTTCAAAAGTTTTATTGTTGCTTTAGTGCATTCTTTGTGAAAAGTCTCTGTTTGTTCATATATAGTGAAGCAACTGTTTGTTCATATATAGTGAAGCATCAGTCAGCTCAAGTTCTTCTGCGTCTCTGTAGCAGAAGCTTTCAGTGTCTTGGTAACCTTATAAGCCTGATATCATGGAACATGGATAGGTTTTGTTTGTTTGTCTGTTTTGTTTGGCTTTCTTTTTTCTTTATAAGGGTAATGAACTTGTAGGTCTTTTAGGCAGTTTTACGTTATAGGAACCATTAATATTCTTTCCTTTTAAGAAAGCTTGAAGTAAATCCCATGACAGTAGAAGGAATTTAGATACTGATTACTTGCAATTGGAGCTTGGTGATACGCTTTTCAGATTTCCATCTGAATTTAACAAAGTATGATTTCTAAAAAGCTTCTGGTAGTTTCTCATTAAAATTACATTTTTTTCATATGAGCATGATTTCTATAATTTCACCCAATTTCATGATACATTTACACCCTCCGAAAGGCTGTGGTTGAAACATCAGAAACAATTAGCAAAAAAAGATTATATTAACGCTAAATGAAAGAAATAAATCTGCCAAAAACTCGGTCTCAAAGCTGCGTTTGTCAAAAGCACTTCTCTGAATTAACTTTTATAGGATAACTGTATAATTGTTAACAGACATTTTTCTCAAGTTGTCAAAGTGTTTGAAAAATGAGAGAGAATGAGAATGCTCAGGAAAAAAAATCCACAAGTAATCAATGACATGCTCACATGGGCTGAGATTTGCAGTACTTGTGCTAATAAAATATAAAGCTCAATTAGAGGTACTTTGCAGTTTTCAGGCTAAATTTAAATGATTTGGTGATTTGCAAATACACGAATTCAAAAATAAAAATGAAGAATCCAAATGCAAATGAGTGCAACTGCAATGAAATATAATTGCAAATGAATCTGTTGCTTTATTCATTTATTGTGTAATTACTGCAATCCTTCCCACCTTGTTTTCAGTATTTCTTAATCATTAAGTCGGAAGCATGACAGCAGTGCCAGCCCTGGCATGATTCTCTTTGACTAAAACCTTGTAAATTAACACAATTAGCACAGCATCATCCTGCTAATTAACTTCCAGTGTCTGGTGCAGTGGTTTTGCAAACAAGGAAGAGGGAGTCAGAAGGGAATAAACATGCCATTCTGTTACCAAACTGTGCGCTGTGTTAGGTTTAGCTCAGTGAGGCTAAGCTGGCCATGTCAGATGCCAGAGTCAGGCAATGAAGAGCTAAAGGGGTTGGGGAGGAAAACAGGAGGGGGTAAAAGCTGTCAAAATAGACTGCAGTAATTCAGAGGGGAGCTGGTGCCACAGATGCTTCATTTTGACTAGGCCTGCTCCTTATCAGGGAATCTGTGCCAGAGGGCACAAGACTGTTTGCAAAAAATCACTTTTGGTAATGCGAGAGAGATTAAGGAGGTCTATGTGATACAGCTGTACAAAAATCAGCACTCTCTACCATGCATAGGTACAAGTTAGAGGGGGTTCTCTTAGCGCGTGTAAATTGCCCTTCAGAGTGGTTTACAGGGAGGGGTGATAACTCACATCGTGTTATTTGCAAGATTAATTTGCATTTTTTTCTTTTTATTGATTAGTTGGGTTTTTTTCTAGCCAGCTGTGGAAGCCACAGAACTTTTAGGGACTTGGCTTCTTTTCTTTTCCATTTTCTTAATCTCCGACAGACAAGTCATGCTTGTTTTTTTTTCCAGAGCCTCAACAACAGAACTGAGAGGCAGAAAGGAGCCAGTTGTAATTCATACCGAGTTGTAGGCTTTGTGTGATGAAAGCGACGGAGCGCTGCCTGGGAGATTGCTTTGCTGCACTCCATGAAGCAGATTTGAAACTGTCGTGGACCACTTTAGATGAGAGTTGGATTATGGAATGACCTGCTATGTCTGTGTCATATTGTTCTGCGCAGGGTGCATTATACTGTGCTAACTAGGTGTTCAGTACCAAATAAGAGAGGTATCCTAGATGTGATCTGTCAGCTGTGTCTCATATTTTTATATTGGTTAAAATATAGAACTGAAACAGTTGATGAGAGAGGACAGAGCAGTTGGATACCTTGTATGTTAACAATAAGTCTGCACTCAGAGTATTTAAAATGTACTGAGTCTTATTTATTACTTGGAGAGACCTGGCATTACCTGTATTTTTTTAAACCAACAAATAACCCCCTACTGAATCAACACAAAATGTGGCTCCGTGTGTATGTGCCTACAATAAACCAAGCCTTTTATAATGCTGCATAAGGGCATTGCATTTCCTTTCCTTAAGGATTTGTGGTGTTAAGTACAGTGTTTCAGAGAGCTGAAGAAGTTCACAGACAGTACGTTTGAGAACTCATTTAAAAGCATCCAAGAAAGGCCGAGCTCGCTGTTAACTTTGTTTTTTTTCCTGTCGCCCTAGGCTTGAAGATGCAGTGGACGCCGGAGCATGCCCAGTGGCCAGAACAGCACTTTGATATCACTTCAACCACCCGGTCTCCTGCCCACAAGGTGGAAGCCTACCGGGGGCACCTGCAGCGCACCTACCAGTACGCCTGGGCCAACGATGACATCTCGGCTCTGACTGCCTCCAATCTGCTGAAAAAGTATGCAGAAAAATACTCCGGTATTTTGGAAGGTCCGGCTGAACGGCCCATTCTCAGCAATTACTCTGAAGCTCCCTCGGGGCTGGTGAATGGCCGGAAGAATGAAAGTGAGCCCTGGCAGCCATCGCTGAACTCAGAGAGTGTGTATCCCATGAACTGTGTCCCAGACGTTATCACCGCCAGCAAAGCTGGGGTAAGTGCAGCCCTCCCTCCCACAGATGTCTCGGCTAGCATCGGGAGCTCTCCTGGGGTGGCCAGTAACCTGGCTGAACCCAGTTACTCCAGCAGCACCTGTGGAAGTCATACCGTTCCCAGTCTTCATTCAGGGCTCCCATCTCAGGAATATGCCGCAGGATACAATGGCTCATACTTGCATACCAGTTACAGCGGCCAGCCAGCACCTGCACTTCCATCCCCTCATCCATCCCCCCTGCATAGCTCGGGACTTTTACAGCCCCCACCGCCGCCACCACCACCAGCCCTTGTACCTGGCTACAATGGGACCTCTAACCTCTCCAGTTACAGCTACCCTTCTGCCAGTTATCCACCTCAAACCGCTGTTGGTCCTGGGTACAGCCCTGGGGGTGCCCCACCACCCTCAGCATACCTGCCTTCAGGAATCCCTGCTCCAACCCCTCTGCCCCCGACCACTGTCCCCAGCTACTCCTACCAGGGCCATGGTCTGACGCCCATCGCGCCGTCTGCCCTGACAAACAGTTCAGCCAGCTCTCTGAAAAGGAAAGCTTTCTACATGGCAGGGCAAGGAGAAATGGACTCCAGTTATGGAAATTACAGCTATGGCCAACAGAGATCTACACAGAGTCCCATGTATCGAATGCCTGACAACAGCATTTCAAATGCAAACAGGGGGAATGGTTTTGACAGAAGTGCTGAAACATCATCCTTAGCATTTAAGCCAACAAAGCAGCTAATGTCCTCTGAACAGCAAAGGAAATTCAGCAGCCAGTCCAGTAGGGCTCTAACACCCCCATCCTATAGTACTGCTAAAAACTCACTGGGTTCGAGATCAAGTGACTCATTTGGGAAGTATACCTCCCCAGTAATGAATGAGCACAGTGACGAGCACAGGCAGCTCCTTCCTCACCCAATGCAAGGCCCGGGACTTCGTGCAGCTACCTCATCCAACCACTCTGTGGACGAGCAACTGAAGAATACTGACACACACCTCATTGACCTTGTCACCAATGAGATTATCAACCAAGGACCTCCCGTGGACTGGAGCGACATCGCTGGCCTAGATCTAGTAAAGGCCGTCATTAAGGAGGAGGTTTTATGGCCAGTATTGAGGTCAGATGCATTCAATGGACTGACTGCTCTACCTCGGAGCATCCTTTTGTTTGGACCTCGGGGAACAGGCAAAACATTAATGGGCAGATGTATAGCTAGTCAGCTGGGGGCCACGTTTTTCAAAATCACTGGCTCTGGCCTTGTCACAAAGTGGTTAGGGGAAGGAGAAAAAATTGTCCATGCCTCCTTCCTCGTGGCAAGGTGTCGCCAACCCTCGGTGATTTTTGTTAGTGACATTGATATGCTCCTTTCCTCTCAAGTGAGTGAAGAACACAGTCCAGTAAGTCGGATGAGAACCGAGTTCCTTATGCAGCTGGACACTGTACTGACTTCTGCTGAGGACCAAATAGTAGTAATTTGCGCCACGAGTAAACCAGAAGAAATTGATGAATCTCTTCGAAGGTACTTCATGAAACGACTTTTAATCCCACTTCCTGACAGCACAGCGAGGCACCAGATAATAGTACAACTGCTCTCACAGCACAATTACTGTCTCAACGACAAGGAGGTTGCACTGCTTGTCCAGCGCACAGAAGGCTTTTCTGGACTTGATG
Source organism: Jacana jacana (assembly GCA_013400555.1). Taxonomy (NCBI): domain Eukaryota; kingdom Metazoa; phylum Chordata; class Aves; order Charadriiformes; family Jacanidae; genus Jacana; species Jacana jacana. The sequence continues at coordinate 203,943 of VZTM01015593.1, read as the reverse complement.
TGGCTCACTTATGTCAGGAAGCCGTGGTGGGCCCACTCCATGCCATGCCAGCCACAGACCTTTCAGCCATTATGCCCAGCCAGTTGAGGCCAGTTACATATCAAGACTTTGAAAATGCTTTCTGCAAGATACAGCCTAGCATATCTCAAAAAGAGCTTGATACATATGTTGAATGGAACAAAATGTTTGGTTGCAGTCAGTGATACTACTTAAAAAAAATTGTAATGAATGTTGGCACACACAGAACCTGCTACATAGGGTAGAGAACCCTTTTCAGTAGTGTTAAAATTGCAAAGGGTACCAGGAAGACTACGTCTTACCTTGCCTCTAAAGAGTCAGGGTAGACTTGAAGGAAAAGTGCATCAAACAAGAGCTGCTGATCTGAAAAAGCCACACATGACAGAAAGCGCATGTTGATGCTCAGTTCTGTTCAAGCTAGACAATACTCACCAAGGAGCAAGGTGCAAGTGGGTTGATTTCAGAAGGACATGAACCCTGTGTGTTGATTCCATTCTGCTGTTCTTGAGATTTAGTTGCTGTCAAGTGCCTGAAGTGGTGCTTTATTTTTTTGTTTGCCTCACAATTACATTGGTGGCATGTGCTAATATAAAGAGCTTTAACTTCAAACATTATTGGACTAAAGAGATGAACGGTTGTGTTGCGACAGAGAACCAGATTTTTGCTATTCTAAGAGCAACAGTATTCCTCAATCCTGTCTGTTCTGCAGTGTTAAACTAAGAGCAGGTAAAACAGGGTAATGGTAATCTGGACCTTAATTTCTGCAGTTCATTTCTTTTAATGTTCTGTCTGCAAAAACTCAGGAAAGTGATTGTGATTTGTACAGTACCTCAAAGGAATGTGTTGAAAGCACTATGTACTGCTGAGAGTTATAGGCTAGGCTTCAATGTTACTTTATATTAAATATGTATGTTTACCTCAACAATTGGAAAATGGCAAGGAAAATTACTTTGAATGTATCCAGGAAAAAACTAAAGCGTGATATGACTGAAGCTTTACAGTTTTTAAAAATAGAAACAGAAGGCTTTCCCAGTGTTCAGAAACGGTTCTTTTGCCAATTTGTCAGATCAAACCAGAGCAGAACGGTTTTTCTTGTTGGTAAACTGTAAGAATTTTCAGCATATTGCCCCTTGATTATTACGCGATACAGTCTTTAGAAGGTGCATAGATGAAAAAAGAGCCACTTAATCGGTTTACATTAGCATCCGAAACAGTCAAACGTGAGATTTGGTAGGACTCCGAGAGGCAAATTACCTTAAGCTGTGACAGCTGGCCTTTGTTGTGGGGCTCTAGTCATAGTTTTGAGGTCATTTTGGTGAAGCTGTAGGGAGTGGGATCAGTGTAGGTCGCTGGCAGAGCTATGGGTTGCAGAGCTGTTTGTAGCAACGCAGTGGACTGTGACCAAACAAACAGTACAAATAACAAAGCAAAACCGAACCCTCAAAGTACATTTATTTCCCTTCCCAAACTGTAAAGTTGAGTTTTTGTTGTGTTATGTATGGCTCCATTGTCCTTAATGCAATCTTCATTCAGCATCCATTAGAAATCTTCCAGGCTGGAGTGTGCCCACCATTATTTCTACCTCAGTTTTGTTACATTTCTCTTGGAAAGCAAAGTAAGAAATAGGGCAAAACCCACCACCAACACAAAAGTCAGTTACATTAGGAATGCGAACCTGCTAAACAAGTTTCAGAGAGCTGCTGTTTTTCCCCCTGAAGTCTTTTTTCTCTATGTTGGTGCTCTTTACCCCCCTTTTTCCTCCCCCAAATATAGCACTCTGGTGTCTTCCTTCTGGAAAGACTAGCTGGCATGTGTGGCATTTTGCTCAGTTCTCCCCCAACCCCCCACCTTCCCTTTTATCCTTTAATGCTTTCCCTGCAACTCTTCTGGTGACAGCTGACTGATGTTGGGTAATGTCTCTGAGCAGGAGCAGTGCATGTTGCAGCTGCCCAAAGCCTCTGCCATCACATGAACAAAACAGCCTTGCTTTTTTGAATGTATTTTTTTGTTTGTTTACTTTAAAGAGACAGTAACAAAACTGTTGCAAAGCACTGGCATTTAATGTTTCTGTTAAGTAATGTACATTCAAAACCATTAAATAAATGCACTGAAAAGCCCCAAGAAGAGAGATACCAATCTGTTACTAGACCATGTTTGTCTTCTCAAAAATTGTACAGACCTTGTCCGTTTTGTTAAATCAATGGAGACATTTAGCGTTCAGAAAGCTAATGAGGGATTTTGTAATATTGCTGGAAATTGATAACTCTTGACTATTACTTTTCTTTATTTTTTTTTTTAAGATATATATATATATTTAGATAGAACGTGCTAAAACCAGAGCAAATAAACCAAAATCTAATTTAAGATGGATTCCTGGCAAACATTTTGTCTATCTAAAACTTTATGTTTTAAGCATAAAAATATCATTTTAAAACAGTGCCTTTCATTAAGGATATAGAAAGTAAGACTTAAGTACATCACCTGCTTTTCTTTTTTCTTTTTTTTTTTTTTTTTTCCTATTTTCTTTTTCCTTTCAACAGCAATTACAGTCTATGGTCTCTGTTATGACCCAGTCTTTCTGCTTCCCCAAACCTCCACAGGCTGCTTCTTCACCCAGGTCATTCCACCAGCCTCGTATTTGGGATACCCTGCTGTCCCTGTTAGCTGTAGGTTTACGCTGATCACACTGGCAAGTATGCTATTGCAGATCGCTGACCCAATTTCTGTCTTAGACATTGCCTTTCATAGCTGCCATTGAGCTGTGCTCATTTGAAAGGCTCAGGCAAGTTTTGATAAACCAACTCTTGTTAACTGTTTCTCCTAACCACACTCTTAGCCGATTTTTTTGCAGCTGGTAAAATGAAAACTACCTACTAGTGTGGGGTTTTTTTTCCTCTTTTTATCCAGTAGCAAAACCAAAAGCAAAGTTGTAGATTGTCCCTTTGGCTTCCAGCTTTAAATCATTCTCTTTAAAAAGCCACTCTGGGAAATGGATTTTTCAGATGTTAACCAAAGTGAGAAGCAGGCAGGAACTGAGATGGTGTGAAAATGCAGGTTCCACACGTGTGCACACACGCTCGTGCTCGCTCTCTCCAGGGCTCAGTTCAGCTTTGGAGCAGCAGAAGCAGAAAAAAGCCCCCCTATCACAGCAGCTGCAAGAAGAGGAAGACAGAGCTAGATTGTTACCCAAATCTTTCCTTACCAGCCGCTCAGCATCGCTCTGGGAGGGTGCCTGTTGAATTTGGTGAGAGCTTGGCCAGGTAGTGTTAACAGAGACGCCTCAGCCCTTTCCCAAGAGGTTTCTGGCCACTCCTTTGATGGAATTTCCCCCAGTTTGGTAGGGCTGAGCTGGCTGAACCCCCTGCCATGTCCTGTCCTTATTTCTTTCCTCTCCCCTCCCATATTTGGTCCGTGTTTTCTCCTCGGTGAGCAGGTTTTGGCATGCTGCTGATCCTTCACCCCTCTCATCAACATTCTTGTTGAGGAGTGTCCAGGAAGAGCTGAAGCACAATCCTGAAATTGAGCGTGTCCCAAAGGTTAGGATTGTTTTCGAGAAGAGAGACAAAATTTGTTCTAATGGTGTCTTCAGGATGAAATATTTGCTGGTCTTTGACATATCCATGGTAGAAAGCTGTTTGCTGACCTTTAAGACTGGGCAAATCTGGGGGTTACTGCCACAGAAGTGCCCAAGTGATTGGTTGGGGCTTTCTGGCTGCTGGCACAGCCCTCAGTTTTAGGGAGCCTGAAATGGTTAAAGAGCATCTGCTGTGTCAGCCTATCACTGCAGATGCTTTACGTCTTATTTTTACGTGTGGATCCCATTCTGCATCAGCTCATTTTCTTCCTTGTAACTTCAGTAGCAATTCCGACGGCAACAAAAGTAAAATAAATTGGAGGAATATTTCTGCAAGCTGAAGGATCAATATCAATTCAAGGAGGAGTTCATAATGACCTTATGTGAGACAGAAATGGAAATACTCTGTACTTCTGGCATGTTTCTCTCCAAAATATTTAGAACATTAGTGACACTATAGAAAAGTTTGCTGACTGAGCTGATCAATGGAATGTGAAGGCAGTTTACTTTAAGGCTATTTACTTTCACATGGATTATTTATCTATTAGTCAGTTTTTATTCTACTCAAATGCAAATAGATGGGCAAAATGTTTTCTTGAGCATTACAAACCTACCAAGGGGAAAATCAACCATCTGACTAAAATACATAGGCCAAACGTCATCTGGGTGTCTTTACCAGCTCTCTGGAGGCTGTACTCTGTAAAATGGTACAAGGTCATATTTAGGTGGGTTTTCAGAGGATGTTTCTTTAGGGGATCGTGTAGTCAAAAAGATCCAAATTAATTCCTGCGTCAAGATGTTAATATATTGAAAGTAAATTTGGGGATCTGACCAGGATTTTCACTGTCTGCAGATGTGTACAACTTCAGGTAAAGGGCTGTTCTCATAAACCCCTGCATTTTCCTCTGAAGCGCTCTGTCACAAGGGAAAGCGCATTGCTCAGATCTGAAGGATACACTTTGTCACAAAACAAGGCCGCCAAAAGTTGTAGGGCCTCCTACCCTT
>VZTM01015593.1:191846-194346 GCA_013400555.1 Jacana jacana | reverse complement strand
TCTTCAAGATGACTGCACTAGATCATGCATTATCATTTCTAACATAACACACATGGGGTTTAATTACCATGCATAGTTTCAAATGCAGGATAAATATAACAGGCAGTACCTTAAACGTTTAATTGACAGTGGTACTGATGAGGGGAGGGGGGCTTGCACCGGGGAAGTTTGGTGGAGGGGGTGTCTTTGTGATGTGTGAAATGCAGGAACTGCTTTCCCTGTGATGTCTTGGACTCCCAGGTGAGGGTCCAAGCACCCCATCCTCATAGCACTGAGGCTCTTGTCTATCTTTGTTGAGGTTGCATTTGTTATAAAGCTGTTGAGGTTTGAACAGTAAAACCATAGACACAGGACAGAGAGGGATTTTAGGAACTAAGGAATTGTTTCAAACTGTAATAACAACAGCATTCCTTAATAGAATAAAATATTTTCCCACCCTAATTGGAAAGTGGTATGGTTGGGACAAGCAGAAATCAGTTTGGTGTAAATGTGGAATGTGTCCTTCATAAGCTCTTTTGCAAAATCTGCTTTCTGTGGTAGATGCAGCTTTGTTCAAGGCTCGGAGAAGTCAATGTTGGCAGTGCTCTCTTTTTTCCTGCTCTTTTGGAGCAGAAAATCAAACATTCCTACAGAATTTTGCTGGCGAAAAGTGAATTGCTTCATCAAGAAATGAAGCATGATTCAGAGTGTGGCAACACTCGGGAAAGAACTGCCTGGGGAATGAAAGAAATGCTGTTCGGGGGCCAGAGGAACATGAAGCTTTTGACTGCGAGAGCGAAGTAACATGCTCTGCCAGCATAGAGCATGGAGAGTGGATGCAGCTGTATCAACAGCTTTCCCCACTCGTGGGGGCCATACACAAAGTAAGCTTTACCAGTCAAGGCAGCTTTTTTCAGTGTATTTGCATTTACGGTTGCAACTTCTCTTGGATTAGCTACATCCATTGGGAACCTTGCTTCTCCACTTGCCTGAACACCAAACTGCCTGGGCAGAAGTCTGTGCTGTAAATGTGGATTAGGACAAACAAAAGTCCCTTGAGCTTTTCAGCAGTATTTCAGTTTGGTTGTATTGCCAAGAACATACCATGGGACAAATGTACTCAAATGACATTTTATTATTATTTTGAAAAAAAAAATCTGATAATAATTCTAATAATAATAATAGTTGTATACAAGTGTTTTGCAATTACCATTTTTCTTGCCAAACACAATAACTAAAATTTTATTGTGGTATTTATGAATTAAAACTCTAATGAAATACGTTTACTACACGAGAGGACATGAAAATAAAACAGAAAGATTCTCATTCCTCTTCCAAAACACTGCAGCCACTGTAGCAGGACTAATTAGAGTGCTTATTCATACGCATTAGAACGTGCTATCGCAGTGGCTAGCTGGGTATGGAGATGCCGGGCCACTGCATCTGTGCCTATATTGTCATCCTAAAAGGGGATAGCTGCTGAAATGGTGAGAAATCTTATATCCTTCCCTCGTCACATATGGAGAGTAAAGCAGGCTATTATGGGACTTGGTTGTGCTGTACTTTGCTATGCTGCTTTCCTTCTAAGGCAATAATCTAGAAGAAGTTGGAAAGGCAGAGCAAAATAGAAAAGAGCTTGTTTCCAAAGAGTTAATAGATTGGTATAGTTTGGAATAAAGAAAACTGCCCTCTATATGTACACATGTACGTCCTACAATTGCATTTCCCGCATTCCATGAAGAACTGAATTTTAATTACTGTAATACAAAATAATAAAAGGTACCTCAGTTCTTACTCCGTGCAATCAAGGTCAGGATTGAAAATTGAATTTATTCCATGTTTAATCTGCATGGATTTGAGGTCCATTCACCATGAACGTTCATGTTATTTTTGTTTGTTTGTTTTATAGCATTTTGGAAATATGCAGGAAGGGTGATGGATACATGACTTAGTTCATGTGAGCATTAATTAATGGATTCTGTTTTGTTCCAGCTTGAATTTATGAGATTGTTCTGAATATAAAACTTCTGTGACATTTCTACACAGCATGAAAAGGATGAAACTGCTTATATGTGTTCTCTTCAATGTTCAGAATATGTATTTTACTGCAACAATGGTAAAGAGGGGGAGAGAATATATCTTAGGGTGACTTTTTTGTTTCTTTGTTTTCCAAATGACAGGATGCAATCTTGTTTTGAAGTTTGTATTTCTGTTTCCATGCAATCAACTGGTCCACTTAGTAAATTAGTTTGCTTGACTTTTTTGAAGATGCATAATTTCTTATTTTCTGCAAACATATGGTAACAGAACTGTTGTTGATATTTAATAATGCTTTGAGTATAAATTTAAAGCTAGTTAAGTACTGAAATGGCCAATAACCAAAAGGAATGGTTACTGATAATTAAACGGAAGTGATGCTGATATAATGAAATTTATGTCTCGGCATGTTTAGAGACTGTGGCTTGTGAACAGAAAACTGACTTTCACTCTTTCCTAACTTTATTGCTGCTTCTTTTTTTTT